>CM056376.1:103334350-103419387 GCA_029718625.1 Synaphobranchus kaupii
CTGAAATAAAACATTCATCCCTGTTGAATGTTAGCTCGATAGAAAACAGAATAAATCACCTGTATTTCAAGGCCAGCCATCTAACTCTTCTTGGGTATAAATGATACGCGAAATAATTACCATGTCTTTGCTAGCTAGCAATTCACATAACTTTTTCCAAAGGCACTAGCCATTTCTGCCATTATTGTTGAAATACTGTATGTTTGACCAGAGAACATGATTAAAAATGGCCTTTTCTGCAATAAACAGGAAGTGTTCCTACAAATAAGTACCCGGATACAGTGAGAGGAACTATGTCCACATGAATAAACATCTGTTTATACAACACATACAAAGAGGACAGATCACTCAGAGAATTAGATCAGACTCAACAGTCAAAACAAGTGTCTTTACAAGCTCTGTTTACAAAGTAGTACATAACACTGACTAGAAATAATGTGGGTACATTATTATGTCCAATTTATTTGTCGTTGCTTGAATTTAATACAACTGATGAAATTATTTTTCCATATTAAAACACTTTATAACACAGTGCTGTTGGTAGCGGTCCTTGGTGATGGATTTGAAACAAATAATGGAACAACTAAAAAGAGCAAGAGAAACAGACTATATTCTGGAACAGAATATATTCTGCAAGAATGTTGTAGTTATTGATAAAGATGCTAAGAATAAATTATGCAGATTCTTTAGTTTATGTATTTAGCTATCTCATAGCTAGCCTGTAATAATGAATACATTGCTTTTTTCTTTCATATTTATATTTAATTCAAATGATGTCAACAACAATGGGGGAAATATAATACACCAATGCACAAGAAACGCCAATGTTATCTTTCATTTTGTACTGTTAAACTAGCGGTTTAACAGCTGGTAAGTAGCACATTATATTATTTATTTGCCTTGTTTTTGTATGTCCATTACATTAATTCACTTCACATAAGTAAACCAATTGAACAACACAACATGGACTGATGCGTCGCACTTCTCTTTGATGTGTTTACAGTGGCATGCATGTGGTTTCACTGCACCACCATATTGTCTGAGGACAGAAAAAACTTGACGATGGAACAGAATAAAGAGAAAAGAAGAGATAAGGAGGAACTGATGAGGAATAGGATATTCAGATGAGAGAGCATTTTGTTTCGTGTTCATGCTTGGAGTGAAAAATGATGAAATATTGTTTTCAATGTTACCAGTAGATTTCTCTCTTCTAGAAGAAGTTCTAAGCCTGGTGGCATCAATAGAAAAAAAAAAAAGTTTACTTACCTGATCATAAAAGTTGAGTAACCCCAATATGTTCATTTACCTGATGATACAATCTGAGTAATATGTGGCTGGAGACTGGACAGAATGCATAGCCACATTCTGCTTTGCCTTTTTCATACAGATAACATCATGACATGCTGCATATCAAAGCAACCTGAAATGTTTCGTTTTCAGCGAGCAGCCCTTCAAGTACAGATGCACAAACAAAATCTTTCCCATCACATCAAGGGACTTGACTACAATACACTTCAAAAATCTGACAAGCAATCCGTGCTTTAAAAGGAGCAGTATTATTGACAAGAACATGAGAAAAGCTTATTCCACAAGTGTCTCAAGGAATAAACTGTTGAATAATAACTCTTTCTGGGGTAAAATGGTATCTCTGAAAGAACAAAGGGATTTGCAAGCACCAGCAACAACAGGTATAACCTTCAAATATACAAAACCTGACATAGGTAGTGATTTTAATCAAATAAACAGCCATCCATGTCCCCACATGAAAATGGCCTATCTAAGGTCAAATGTCTTTCTCAACCATTTATATTCACAAATGACACACTTGAATTTTAACAACATATCAAGTCAATATTGCCACTTGACATTTCAACCCTTGACATAGGGTAGCAATTAAATTAAATTAAAATCAATTAGCCTGCGCAAAGTTCGACTACACCTCCTCCTTGAATTCAAATAATTGCCTCCAATTCCAGTTTGCCATCTATAAAAATTTGCAAAGCAAATGGTCTGGTACCAAATGTATCATGTTTAATTTAGCACTCAGTCTATTTCCTGAGCTCCTGCTTCCATACTTCAACACTTTTCAATATATTTGCATGATTCACAGTCCCCACTAAAACATTTCAGTATTCCATCAGTATTAAATTTAATAGATGTAATGGCTGGTTGTCTCAAATGACTGACATCTGTATTCATCATATGGCATATTTATCTATTTTAAACAACATATTTATAAGCCGTAATTACACCGACTATGTGTCAGTCTCATATCTCATTTTCCCATAAATAACTGTCTCTGAAGGTCTACCCACACATTCTTACAGTGCCAGTGACCATGCAATGCCTGCAAGGAGCCAATCCTATATTTCCATGTGACTGAAATAGTGCAGGTAGATCAGTATGCCGGTCACTACCAGTACTTTTTAACAATACTCGGTCTAGAGACACACCGCCAAGACCTGCTGCCAATCTTGCCATGTGAATGCATATACACTCACTGGCCACTTTATTAGGTACACCTATCAAGTACCGGGTTGGACCCCTTTTTGCCTCCAGAGCAGCCTGAATTCTGCGGCATGGATTCAACAAGGTGCTGGAAACATTCCTTAGAAATTCTGGCCCATGCTGACTTGATAGATTCCTGCAGATTTTTCAGCCACACATTCATGCTGTGAACCTCCCGTTCCACCTCATCCCAAAGGTGCTCTGTTGAATTGAGATCAGGGGACTGTGAAGGGGATCTTTCTGTTAGCCTGGGCGAGTCTGTCCCTTCTCTTCGGACCTCTCTTATTAACAAGGTGTTTTTTTCGCCCACAGAACTGCCGCTCAGTGGATGTTTTATATTTATCGCACCATTCTCCGTAAACTATAGACTGTAGTGCTTGAAAATCCCAGGAGGGCAGCTGTCTCTGAGATGCTGGAACCACCACATCTGGCACGAACAGTCATACCGCGGTCAAATTTGCTTAGATCATCCATTCCATCCAGGTCAAACAACAACTAAACCTCTTCACCATGTCTGCATGCTTTATATATTGAGTTATATATTGAGTGTACCTAATAAAGTGGCCACTGATATATACAGTATATATGTATATAATATTATATTCTGCAGTGCTTTGTATGATTGTAAACTATCCAGCTGCTCTATGACTTAAGAGTTATTTATGATCCTTAACAATCAACCTATTGGGAAAACCTAAGTACATGTATGTGGAGAAATTTCACAGTTCTAGATATGAGCTGATATGAGCTAGATATTACCTATTTCACAGTACTAGATATGAGCTGCATTTTTGAATACAGTAGCTCACAAAGGTATATTAACTTCATGAGTTACTGTAAAACAACTCCAAGAAAGTATATTAACCTAAACACCTGTATGTTTTACGAAGGAGGAAGCGTGAGCAAAAGCAGAACAAAAGATGAGAATGTCAAACAGGCAACAGCTCTCAAAAAAAGAACTAAAAGACAACAACCCACATAACACAGCTATAATTCTTAAGTCTGAGATTTTCAGTATATGCCAGCTAGCTGATAGACAATTAAACAAACAATTTTGACAGCTTTGAATGTAGATTCAGAGCAACCACAAAGTAATTGAAAAATCTGCATTCACAATGTTTGCAGACTGCAGGTGGTAATAACCATTTTTATCTCAGTATCTCAACAGAACTTGAGCTTTCCTCAACCGCCACCACTGCATATCACCCATCTGGGTTCGGCAAGGCAGCCATTGTGCGCAAGAAAGCTTATCATATATGCACTGAGACAGAAGAGAAGAGATTAGTCCAATCCGATTGAAAGTTCCAGGTTTAGAACTTGACCAGGGCACCAGAGAACTCCCTACACTTTTCAATAAGTGCTGTGGCATCTTCAATGACTACAATGAGTCAAGACCTTGGTTTAATATCTCATCATAGGTTTTCTGCTTGGTCAAGTGGGAAGAGTGCCCCCTATTGGCACACCAGCTTTTCCCAGAGGGCTCAAGCCCAGCCCTGCTTATCTTCAGCTGTCAGGCAGCAATGATGTCCGAGGGTGGTATTATTACCAAAAGATAAGATTACGTCAAATCTAAAAGTCCCAGAATATAAGTGAGATCAAACTGAAATGAGTAAATTGGTATTAAGATATTTTACTTGAACAAGATCTGAAACATAATGCAGTCGTCGTACATTATATCAGACTTTACATATTCATCAACGGTGGATGGAAATACTGAAAACATAACAGAAATGTACTTTTTCTGTCATCACACTGTAAAACTGTGAACCTCCATAATCCCAACAGGTATTCTCATGACATTATGACAGGTAATTTCCACTATATGTTATAAGGAAGTAGACTGCTTTTTGAAATAATATCTTCAATCGCAAATGGAGAGGGGCTTTCCCAGGGAAATTAAAACAACTATGATTGGTCCAAGTTCAAACTCCTTCTCCTGGCAGCCAGCTCTCAAATTGCAAATCTACGTAAGCAAAGGAACCAATAACATACATTTGCCCATTGCAATTTCCTTGAACCGCATTACAGAAATGTTCCATCTCAATTGGCATCCTTAGTTTGAAACCCATGGCAATTCGCAGCACTATCATACCCAGAGTGTCAATTACAATCAGCGAGCAGGGAAGCATGCTGTGTGTTGCAGCTGGTCAGGGAGAAGAAACAGCAGGCTGCCGAGCCAAAAGACTTAAAGCTTACCTTCACTTATCCAACCAACACACAGCTTTCTGGTTTGCCTTCACAGTCCAACTGAAATTTTTCAACTGCAGAACAGCAAAAATTCAATATACTGTATACGGTTATGGGCAGGGGCCTTTATGTATTCCACTTATCTCTTGTTGAATAGGCAAGCCTGTTCATAACATTAAAGATACGGGGACTATGAGATAACCTCCTACTCTGACCCCTTTCCATCTAATCAAAGTCTTTCAGGACTGCAAAGTAGCATGTGCAGGATGTAGCTCCCGATAACACACTGTTCTGCCCGCAATTACTGTACTTTTCTGACACTTCCACAAAGCTACACTGACACTGTAATTACGATTCTTGCATTTATATAAAACTTGCATGGGCGCCCTTTATGCATTTTAAATCTATGTTAATGTGCAATGAAAATCTTAAATGGTGAAGCCAGACTACTGTAACGCTTATAGAGTAAACATGGCTTGTTTACATTTAATATGTTTTTCTCATCCTGTAAACATTGCTCTCAGCCTTTTTCCAGTTACAGGGAAGCCTGGGCTTTCTCTGGGCTTCCATGTTTGCTTGCTTTCAATGCCTGGTTGGCATCTGGGCACAGATCCTCTGGATCACATAAATTAGATGTGTCTCTGGGAGCCTCCAGACTGGTCCTGTTTAATCCACGCAATGAGGGCTGTTCATGAAAGCATTGCCTTTGCCTGGTAGAACACTCTATCAGTGTTCAGCAGGGTGAACCACCCTCCCCCCTTGCCATTAGCTATTATCAATTAACTTAAAAACAATAAAGAGAGATTGGATGAAATATGTTCTAAATGTACATTTTCACAGAAGGGTGCGATTTTTTAATAATTTGATAGTCCAATGGTAAAGTGATTTATGGATAACTCTGAATATGTCTGACCCCGAGTCTTATGAATCACCCTGAGGCCTTCCCTTATCAAAGTGCAGTTCTCACAAAGCGCATGAGTTCTCCTGTTTCCAGGCAAAATCGAGAAACTCCCATAAAATTATCCACCTCTTTACTTGGCAAAAGAAAGCCCCCCAGAGACCCACCATAGATGATGTATGGTGAGCTTTATGTTACAAAATGGCTGCAGCACAACACCTAAGTGGATACTACATTAAGGAGTAACTCAAATCAAAGATTATTGATGACTATTTTGTTATATCTCTTCTTAAGTACTTTTACTGAGCAGTAGCAGATTTCTTAGTAATAATTGAAGGAGTATATCAGCCCCATTACATTCATTCTGTCATTCTATTCTATCAGTTTATAATTTTTGTGATTTCTGATGTGAGGCTGTTGCATTCTTGATATGACAGCAAATTCACTGATTCATAACAATGACCACCTCTTTATCCATTTGATTAGCAACCATTTGATTTGAGTTAATTACAAACAATAATTTATAGTAGTTTTCATGTTCATGTATTATGCATTTAAACAGCCAAATATTTACAAGAACAATGTACCTTGCTCACAACAGTGCCTCCACCCAAGATTCCATGCTACAGTCCTTTGATTGCTCATTCCCATACCACTGTTCTATTTTCCCACACAGAGATGCAAGTTGCTTTGGCCTGGCTGCTGATTTGCCTGACTGTCAGACTGAAGGCTCCGCTGATTGAACTCATTAAAAAACAAGCCATTAGATTTGTGGCTTTCACAACCAGTCCTGGAGGTTCATTTCCACCCCCGCCCCGCCCCCTTTTGCATCTTTTGTATTCCAGCAGAAGTAAAAATGACATTACCCACAGTAGGGAAGGATTGACAAGGCAATTTGAGAAGCTCTGCTATGCTGAGGAATTCTGTCTGCATTTCCCTGATGAAAAAATGTCTATGCATACATATACACACACACTGGGTTTATAAACCCATTCACTTCTACACTGTGAAATTTAAAATGAATGCAATATTATTATGACAATTAAACTTTCTTAGTGAATAAACATATGTATACCCATATCTCTTACTTCCATATAGGAGCACTGGCTGGCTTGAAGAATCCTGGCAGGATTCAATATGTTACTGGGAGATTAATTTTACTAGGAGCATGCAAGGTAAAACTGCTACTGTGGGAGATACTTGCCCTCATTCTGTTTCCTAGTTGAGATTTAAAAGTGAGTGTTTCAGGAAACTTTGTAAGCCCTGCATTACTGCAGGAGCCATTTCTCACAGTGTCTCTGCAAACAGCTTTTGTGCTCGCGTTGAGGCGCTGTATAGCGTTAATGTTATGGCAAGGTACACAGGTAGATATAGGCATTTGTTCTTATCCATGTATTTCTTTTCTTTTACTCTCTAAAAGCTGGTTTCTTACATGTATTTAAAGACCTTGTGCAATCAAAAACATTATTTCAATTGTGTAATAGTTATATAATATTTGTTATATAAAGAACCAGATATAGATTTTTTCAGCAATTACCAGTGATGGAAAACTAGCTCATTATATGAATATGTTAATGTGTCAGCTTGTTGTTTTACCAGGACTGACTGTACCATAGGAACTGGATTGGCATCGTGACGTGTTGTATAAATGACTGCATGCAGAAATGTAAGTGCAATGTAAAAATAAATTACAGCTGTACAGGGAGGAAAAAAACCCTTGCTCAAATGAAATAACTAACTAAGTTAGGTGCTTATGATATATTGTTTTAAAAAAGAGATGGTATGGTATAGCTACATTATCCGATACAGGAAAATGAAATTATCTAGCAAGCAAGCTTTATTACTTGTTTCTGATATTGGAAATTTGGTAGAAGGCCTGATGACAAACTGACTAAGTTGACAGATATCAATACCTTTGGCTAACCTGGCCAGCTAGTTACCCAGACAAACATCAGTCACAAATCTGACATGCACTGATTTGCCTGACAGCTTCAGATCTCACTCTGAAGGCGGTGGCGGCGATGTTCCAATCCCTGGAATTGACTACCACGTACATGCAGGCCTATGGATGTCAGAGACCATGTACATGCAGGCCTATGGATGTCAGAGATGGTGTCATATCCCATACAGCTGCCATGCACTACAGAGGGAATACACCCCTCTCAGTCCTCCAGCTCTCCGGTTCAGATATTTAACTTTATATCAAAGGGAAATTGTATTATTTTGCTCTTAACAAATTAGAACATGCAAGTCATGTTTTTAAAACATTTAGAAATGAAAAGAAAAGTGATTGCAAAGTGAATAATTATATTCATAAATCACCCAGAGAGCATTCTATTTACCTACACGTAACATTTATAAGTAACACTTTATAATAATGTCTTGTAATAGAGCATTTGTAAGGCATTTGTTCATTATTTACTTGCATTATTTACTTACTTACTTTATAAATCATTATTCCTACATTCATAAACATCTATAAATGTATTCATTAACATGAGTTAAGTAAATATCAGAGACTTGCTGGTCAACTGGGAGAGAACGTGAGAACATTTTATATATCCATCCTCCTGCTTCCAGTGGGTGGGGCTGGGGCTTGGCCCAAGGGCAGGGCCCAGGCTGAGGCTGGTACTAGGGCCCAAGGGCAGGGCCCAGGCTGAGGCTGGTACTAGGGCCCAAGGGCATGGCCCAGGCTGAGGCTGGTACTAGGGCCCAAGGGCAGGGCCCAGGCTGAGGCTGGTACTAGGGCCCAAGGGCAGGGCCCAGGCTGAGGCTGGTACTAGGCCCCTTATAGCTGTACTTGCTCTGGGCTCTTATCAGACACGTCATTTGCATCTGTCACTTCAAATTAATTATTAAAAGAGGAGCATGGTCTGGTGGAGTGATGTGTGTGTGTCTGCAAATCAATCAATCAATCAATCAAATTTTATTTAAAATGCATCACCACCAACATGAGTCTCAAAACACTTTTAACTCATGTTAATTAATACATTTATAGGTGTTTGTGAATGTAGGAATGCTTTATAAATTGTAAGTAAACAATGAACAAATGGATTACTAATGATCTATTATTATATGATCTATGGCATTATTATAAAGTGTTACCCATATCAATATCAAAAATCAATGTATTATCAGGGGACCAAGAAGCGCAGCTGCTGGTACCCTATTGTTTTTGTTCAGATAATTTTTCCCCCCCTCCCCTTTCATCTAAAATTTCTGTGAGCTGGTTTGGCCTAGAATCACCAAAACCTTGGTAGGTTTGTTGGGATGGCGGGACTCTTGGATCCTTTAAATTATGACGCAAATTGAACGCCTTGGTGGTGCTGTAGTGCATGTGTCCACGTTTTGACATTGACACACCCACTGCAGACGCCCCATTTGACCTAGAGTCACAACATTTGGTGTACAGGTGCCTCTGCACATGAGGACCAAATTTGCCTCAAGGACCCCTAAAGTCTGCCATATTGGATTTTGCGCTAATTAGCATTTTTTGTCAAACACTTAAAATGCTACTCCTCTTACAAAATTTCCACGAAGCTTGGTATGTGGACTCAGCTCAGGTGCCTTCATACTATAGAGATCCAAATGTAAAAAAATATTTAGAAATTCACTAAAAATCACTGTTCCTTTGCAGAGATTTCAAACTTGCCACAGTGACAAAAGCCCTCATAAGGAACATAAATATATACCACATGGGTCAGTGCCATCTTGAATTGGCCGCCATTTTGTTTTATATTTACTCATCTATTACTTTTCTATGTTTTTCCTGAAAGCGCAACTGAACTTTGGTAGAACTTTGGGTTGTGTAGTTACCTGGCCATGATATGAGTCCAAATGGTGGCGAAATATGTTCGTTAGTTGATCTGTGCTCCTCTGGGGTGATGATCCAGAATAGGATATTCACTTCTATAGGGCAGCTAAAACGGTCTCAAAATGCCTAGCAGGTATACAAACGTGAATAAAGCAGATTCTGTCAATACGAACAATAACCAGTACTCGTACATTTTTTTTTTCATGTAATTAAAATTTAATATTTATTTTCTTTAATGTTAGCAAGCTACCAGAAAAGTGTCAGCAGGTCAGTTTGTTTACCAGATATATACTACCAGGAATGCTTGCTTCCGTTGAAATTTGGCGTTGTTTCTGGCGCAAGAATTACTTATCCTTACCCTTTTGATCTTTTTATATTAATTATTAGGTAAAAAGAATGGTTTCAACTGATTGATTATTCAAGTTTGAAACTCAGTAACAGCCTATAGTGAGAAGATAGGCATTCCTGATTGTCAATTCCACTTTAATTAAGCTAGCACACCTGTGGTTATGTTTTAGAGGTTAGTACAGTACATAAAACATTGTCGACAGAACTACACATTATCTGAAGAAGCAATATGCTGAAACATCTGAATCGTTTAGCTTTGCCTTCATATGCAAAAATGCTGAGTGCAGATCCCTATCATGGATTAGTTCATAAAAAAATACAAAAAATAAACAAGTGCAAGAAACTATCAAACATTAATGCTAAAAGCTTACAGTTAATTATAAGCAGCTAAGCTTCATATGAGTCATGCAATTTGTAGATAGAATCTGAACCACCACAAGCTATTAAAGGAACAGTTTATAATTGCACTGCATGTTCTGTACTCATTGAGGTGGATAGTTAATAATTCTACAAGAACAATCTATCTGCAGTTACAGCCTGAGACGGAAAGAGCAAAAGGAACCGCCATTCTGGGATCACATTCCAGTGCTGACTCAATCGGGGGCTCCAGCCCTCTGTAGATCTGTGTGGCCCACAGCTGATCAGCCGCTGCACAACGCCTTCTCCTCTTGCTGTCACCCTCTATCTGGGTCAGATTATTGTTCCTCATTATTCATATCCAAACCAAGGCCCGTGGGATGTGTGTCATCAATTCGCAAAAGCGTCTGAGTCACTCTGATGCCGAGTTGAGGTGACTTCTTTTTCCTTCGACATTCATCTGCCTAGGTGAAAGCGCTCCCATTAGTCACGATGCCGTAATGAGCAGCAAGGCGAAACACGCAACTGTGAGCGTGCACGGTAAATAAACAGAGCTGATCAGGTTGTTAGCGAGCGTACTTCATTAACCGCAGCCCGACAACGCGCCTCTGACTGTCACCACGAGGGGCCACACTCAGCTAACCCTGGCTCATCTGCCTCGTTCTTCCTATTCCCTTGCGCTGTCACTCCTAGGGCTGCAGTCAGGGGGAGCTACAGGGGGGACCATAGTCCCTTCCTGACACAGCAGGGCTGAATTACGCAGAGAAAATCTGAAAGAAACTGCGATGCCGGAGCAGTTCTAGGAATAGAACACGGGCCCTGAAGATTGTCAAGCTTCTCTGAGCACGCAGGCAGGGTTTGGCGATAAAAGTATTATTCTAAGAAGAAAAAAAAAAAAACTCATACAATGACCTGTATGCTCTTCCTCGCTTGATTTTTAGAGCCATTTGTTCAGCCCTTCACACGATGGAATAGGGTCGTCATGACGACAGAGCCAGCAGGAGATGCAACCTAGACATGCCCGGGCAAAAATGCCACGTCGAGGCCGAGCCTCAAAGAGCCTTAAAATTTACACACGAGTGCAAAACCTACCCCTCTTCAGGAGATGGGAAGCAAAGTTCACCCAATCTGCGGAGACGTGAGCATTCTGGGGTGACATTGCATTGCTGCAACCCTATTCATTTGTATCAATGCGAGAGTTGCTTTCATCATTCCGGTCTCAGTAATTAAAACATCACTCCACACATGCGTGGACGAGTTTTTGCGCGTGGCAGTCTCCGAAGCATCAGCATATTACAAACCTATTTTCCTATATCAGCTCATATTCACATTTGATTCTGTCGCATTGCTGATGGGAGTTGGAACAAGGTCTCTGTGCGCAGAAATCTAAATAACATTATGACGCCTGCCGCAAACCTCATTTATAATCCAGCGCCTCAGCCACATTCTATTATTCAGGGGAAAAATTCAGGAAAATAAGAAGGAAAAAAATGGAGATAACACAGAATCAACATGCATTGGTAAGATGGGGGTAGACTCTGAGCCGCAATGCTTGCAAGAGTACAAAAGGTGGGTAAGGACATGCTAATTAAACAAACATTCCTTCAGCCAGAGAAACCAAACACCTTCTTTCCCTGCTGCACCATTATTGATGTACTCAGTAGCCGAGAAGCTCATCCTTTCCGTTAGGGCTCAGCGAGCCACATAAATTAATAAAATAATGATAAAAGCCCTAATGAAGCCCTTGAAGTTAAGTAGGTTCATTTAGGTCTCTCCTGGTTTTCACTTTCCTGTGCCATGCAAGTCAAAGGAGAAGGAAATCTACGCGAAATGAATGCATCCTCTAAAAACTTGTGATCATAAGATTTAACATAAGATCATACGATTTAATAATAAGTAGCACTGCTGAAATTGCATAGGCTACATACAGTTGCATGATAATAAATAAACTAGGCAGTTTAAGATGAAAAGTTTGAATATAGTTTTATCACCAGGGTGCTGGAATCCCACAATGAAAACATTGCCTTATTATTGTAGCACGTTATTGTAGTATGCAGGTACTATAGAACATGAGACATTCAGACAGTGTCTTGGTGATGACAACTGGAGCCTACTGGAGACATCAAGGTCCCAATCTATGGCAGGATAAACAGATGCATTACTTCTTACGCCTGGTCTTTTGTACTGAGATAAGTCATTAACCAACTGTGGCCCCAACTAAAGGGGACCCTAAGAGAGAGAGCGTTGGCCAACTCTGGCCCCAATTTCCAGCTTCCACTGAGCATCCTGAAACCCCTCCCCCCTCCCCAACTGGGACCATCTCCTCCCCCCCAATCTGTCACCCTCGTCCCTTACCCACAGCACTCCAAGGACAACTCCTTAACTTTCCTCAACACCACCGTGTACATCCACAGACCGCTTTTCCCTCCAGATACCCTCTTCCCTGCTAAGCGAATGACTCACTCATCTGGACGCCCTTGTCCAATACTTTCTCAGATGGACCAGCAATAAATAAAAGGTCCATTCCCCCTGGGTTAACAGCAAAAATATCTTCTCAACAACAACAGGAAAAAAAAAACGAAAACCAGTCTATTATCTCAATGGAGCTATACATTGTGTGTAAAATGAATGCAGTTACCTGTCACCTTGTCTTGGGTAAAGGGGATTTAATTACTTATCAAACAGGCTTCAATGTCAACTGAATAAATCTGTTTCATAAATGTGCAAGTAACCATTTTTGACTTTTCACTTCCCAAGGGGAAGAAAATCAATTTTAATCAAAATTCTTCAATCTTTTCCATATGTATGCTCTGGTGCAGTGTACATCATCTGAGGTAATAAATATTGCTGTCCTCTGAAAAAATAATTGAAGTTGTTGTTTGCTGTTGCTTAGTGAAGCAGATTTTAACTGGGAGCGCTGTGTTTCTGCAGCATTGTATTGTCAATGTTCCTAATGAGTTTGTGTTATAATTGAGAACCAGAGGAAAGGGAAAAATATTCCACATCTACCTGTAATATTGATCATAACCATTACCACCATTCACAAGCTCTGGACCCTTTTGAAAATATCTACAACTGAGGCAATTTTCAAAGAGCTCTCTCAACTTTACAGTGCTCGCTTTATATATAGCAACCAACGTTATGCAAATGCCGGAATTCAAATACTTTTTTCTTGGGGTTACTCACCTGAATTCAACTCATATTGCATTTCTTGACCCTTAATCTTCTTGAAGGCAAGGGGGGATTTTGAGGCAAGTTGGAATAGACACATAAAAAGAGCATATGAACTTATTTATTTTAGTCTAAATGCTAAAGGGCTGACTTCATTTCAAATTCCATAGCTTTGCTGGGGAACAGAATCCCAACAAATTAGCTGGAGTGACAAGCAGTATAAAATCTGTGGAAAAACTCATTTGCCGCTCGCATTTGAGGACTAATCTATTTATCACACTTAGTAGCTGTGATGTTAACTTAAGTGAATAGCCCCAAACGAGGCATCAAATGTTCACTGGACATTACATATTGAATCAAGAATGCTCGGGAAAGGTTGTTTTTTTCCACCCTGATGGAAAGCCGTGCATGTTTATACATAAAATGCCCTGAGAATATTTGCTCCAAAAGGTTGCTTCTGTGAATCACAATAACCTTCTTAAAAGGGGGAAAAAAGGGAGAAGAGAGGAGGAAGAGAGGATGGACAAATCTGCTTACTTTGGAGCTTATTGAGCAGAATGAATCATGCACAGACATGAAACGTGACTGCAAAGCAAAAGGTAACACAACCAAACCGAGGAGAAGGGAGGGAGTGTGTGAGGGGAGGGGGGAATGAAAGGAGAGATGAAATTAGTTCCATCAGGCTACTCTGATTGTTCTTTTTATAGTGTGCTGCCACCGGGGATCCTGAGCCTTCTGGGAGAGTCACAAGCAGGGTTGCTGACACAGAGCGCTTTCAATATCACTGACAGAATTGTTCAAGGTGTCACTATTGATAGTGACACAGCTCTTTGAAAGAGAGGGGAGCTTTCTCCTTTTCTCTTTCTGAGGATTTTCATCAAAATTGTTTTTCTCTCTTTTTTTTATCATTTCAAACTAAATTGTGATGGACTAGGCTGGCTTTACCTGGAAACATTGTGTTGATGTGTGATCTGAGGATAAGAAGTAAATGGCTTATTCAGATTTCAAAAGATTGTGTGTGTGGTGCTAAATTGACAATATCTTGTCACCTGGGCCATCCAAAACAGTTAATGTGAATGTTCAAACTGATTGATTGGACTTCATCCGGTCTTCTTTATATGAGGTGAAACTATAAGATGAGGTGAAGAGTATAAGATGTGCGTGTGTGTGTGTGCGTATCAAACTTGTGAGTCATGGGCCAACCAGTATCCAAACATACAAGCAATTTAAATTAATACAGTATAACTGCAGCTGAAAAGGAAAACTGTACTTTCAGCCGTACTATCAGTACATCAAAGGTGGTACGGCCAGAGAGCTCCCACTCACTCACCCATCTTTGGGCAAGCCCCTACAGGTGAATCTCATTCATTAAAAAGGGAAAGATTGTCCCCTTATGTCACCACTGGCTTCGTCTCTCACATCCTTTCAAGTCAATGTCATGACCCATGAATAACAAATATGGCCTCTGCTGGATTTGATTTCATTCAGGGAACAATGCGTAGGGTTCCTGGGCTACTTCAACATTAATGACTCTCAGCCCATTAATTGTCCACGGGGACCCAAGCAGTGCTACAAAGAGCCAGGACTAGAGGCGCTTTTTATGCTATCGATTGTTTATCCTGACCTTCATACATGAAAGAAGTAGAAGGTGGAAAGATGGAATGCATCCTAAGCGACAATCGCCTCACCATCTCTCCATACTCTGCCTTGAAATGCATTCAAAAACTCTAATCCCGTAAAAGAAGCTGGACCCATTCTTGTGAATTAGCCAAAGAATCTACAGTCATTAATCGATACAATACTTTTCCTCTTTAGTGGAATCCGGGGAAAGGGAACAATAGCAAACCAAACAAGTGCGGCACGACAACGTTGCGCTTGTCCCTGAAAAGACGCTTGCATTATTATGGAGAGAGAGTTGTCCTATTACGTCAACCATATGCTTAGGAAAACAGAAATTAGCTCAACACCGGGGGGATAAGAAAAGAGAGGCAAGCAGGCTAGCTTGTCTGGATATTTCATCTATAAATACTAGGGACTGTGACTAAAATTATCGTTTTAGAGGGGGAAAGGCTGGTATGTGCAGAACAGATGGTGTCAGGTGTTTTTATGTTTGATATAGAGGCCTTGGTGTCTATACCAGCATCTCTAACACCATTATCTTACTGGTGCATAGTTCTATAGCAGTATTAGCAGAACAATGGGACATTGCCTTTATCTTTAGAAACACACCTTGTCAATATACAAACAACCGCTACATTCTCTACCCCCATAAACCCACCATGATATGCAAGCTTGTGACAATTTTACTTGATGGCAAGTTCAAGGCAACAGTGTGAACATATCCAAGCCTTTGATTTCATAATCCCACAGTCATTTCATGTGCAATTGTATGATTTCACAAATGGGATTAGACATAGTGAAGTTAAATAAACGTATCCAGTTCAAACATCTACTCCCTGAAACAGCTATAAAATAATGTTTTTATCTACAAAGTGTAATTCATTTCCATTTGAACATTGAAAAGTCCATAAAAACCTAAAGGTTCGCACAGTTCAGTGTGATATAGCACAACCATGATTTATCACACTCTTCAGGTGAGCCAGCACGTGCACATGTTCAAAATGAGCAGTCAAACAAGTGAACTTTGCAGGGGGTCTTTTTAAAGCCGCACCAAACCACCATCTCTCTGTTCTGGTTTACACTTTTCGTTTACTTGGAAAATAATTTGAACATCAGGTAAATTCAGTGATTTATGAGTGAAGATAATTATTATAGTATTATACAATAATAATCGCCATCATCATATTGTTGTTGATGTTGTTAACTTGCTAAGCCTTCAATGATATGTGGGCTCCATGTCAGAGTGGAGTGCTGTTACTGGTATTTGCTTGGTTTCTTCTCATGTGGCAGAGCCCATGGACTCCTGTTTTAGATTATACTTTGTTCCTGACAGCTCTACATTGCCGAAGCCCTGTTCTTTAGAGAATGTATGCCCTATTTCCTCAGTTTCAATGTACAAAGGCCCTTCACTTCAATTCCCAGAAGCTAGGAGGCAAAATTATACTCAAGCGCACATTGTGGTAGGGTATACTGTGCATAATAATAAATGGGGAAAAAACTAGTATTTATCGGGTTTGTTTCTGCTTGAGGCCCTGTCCAATTCAATTATGTAGTGAGGTATCAGCTCAGAGAGAAAGACCAACTGACCCCACAGTGCAGATTGGGTTTTCTCCACTCCACCCCTCTGGAAGTGAGCATGCTATGGGGGGAAATGTGTCTACTACAGCCCGCTTCAGAGAGCACACACTGCGAGCGGAGAGGTCCCAAATATAGCAGGGGGGCTTAAGAACAGCCCGGCCTCCGCTCGTTCTCCTAACTCAGCTCTTTTAGAAAGATTGATTCCTTCCACACATGTAAAGTCAAGTCTCACTTCATTAACTGATTGAAGCTTCTGTATTTGGACCCAAGTGCCTTAGCCGTCTCCATTGGTAGTGGGCCAAATTCAGAGCCAAGCTCTCCGGCCCTCCATCCGGACCAGAGAATACGTAAAGACCCTGGGAAGGGACGGAACTTCCCAATTCACGGGAGCCAAGGACCACGCATAAAGGGCGCGCTGATAAGGAAGGCAAACGGGCATGAAGGTATGGGTATGAAGCTGCATACAAATTGATGTTAGTCACTCCAGCTCTGTCCACCCCACACTGCCCTGCCCAGGGACATGTGCAGCGTCACCCAAATTATTTCTAATTACTTTTCCCTTGACGCACCATTGAGTAACGGGGTAGAATCAATACCGAAGACTAACAACAGTTAATTAATATCAAGGTGATCCAAATAGATTTCCATCCAAGCACGTCAACAGACCCTGCAATTCCCGCTCATTGTTATTCCACTGCTAAAGGGTGGTGATGTTTGAGATGCCAACACTGTGTCCCTGGCTGCAGTTACTAATACAGTGATAAAAAAGCAGGGCTCTTGGAAGAATCCTGTGTAGAGATTACAGTACTTGAAGTAATACGTCAAATAAATAAAAGCTGAAGTGATACATTTTGAATTTCAGACCCGAGGAAAAGGAAGAAGGAATGTATAACGTGGGGTTTTATCGTAAGAGTAAATAACCCAGCAAGGTAAAGGTGGATGTTCGGCGCTGTAGCAGACACAACAGCAAACACGGTTTAACCATGAGGGCCTGTCAAAACTCATTCGCTGGATACTTATTTAACAGGGATGGTGGGTAAAAGACTTCACCACAAAAATCTCTCCTCTCAGGCTACACAATCTTTTAGGTGTTCTTTTTTACAAGAAATATTTTTACTCTGCACAAAGCTCAGAAGTTATTTATTTCTGAGTCACCATTTAAAATCGACATCTAATATCTTGATTGTAGTAACACCGCCGTCCGCTTGGAGTCAGTGAGGTGGTGTGGGGAGTCTTCTGTCTAAGCACACAATGCATATGTGAAGGGCACACTGTGCTGTAGGAGGTACTTCGTCAGAAACAATGTCAGGCTGACATGGAGACTGCACACATTCTTTAAAAGCTGGAAGTGTTTGTAATAGTAATTAGTAATAGTATCCCAGAGCTGCTGGTGAGGATGGTGAGGTGTCTAAATTATATGTACAGTACATGAAACCGACTCAGCTTCATAAACTGTCATTTTCAAGGTATTCCCTAGTTTGCATTTTATAATCAAATGCATATTTACGGTTGATCCCTTAGATGAGGCTCATGCCTTTCACTTTTCTGAACGGCTCAAATAATACATAAACATTTCCGCTGTTAAGCTATGGGCATGTGAATGAGAAGATATGTGAGGTCAGGTCACGCCAGCATTGCAGCTCCTCTCTGTGGCCTTTCATGCTAATTATAAGATTTAAATGTAATCCTATATAAAGTCACGGACGCTGTATAAAAACTGTATATGCTTACGGGGGGGGGGGGGGGGGGGAACTACCTCATACATGTATTCACTGTGCTTAATAGCTTACGATGTCCCTTTTACCCCTGCTATTCCGGGTCGTCAACCTACATTTCGCACGGATCTGCACAAATACATTCTGCATGTCCGCGCGTACATGTTTTGGGTTGTGCATAGCACACCTTCATCATCCCTGCTGGAGACGGTTTAGGACACCACTGCCATGCTTTAGCTCCCGGTGAGATATTCAATATATAATCAGCCTGAAGGTCAACTGTTCAAATGATGGGTGGTAACAGACGCAGTGGATCCTGTATACAGTGGGTTAGCCTTGAGACAGTGCCTGACTGTACCAGGACTGTTACTTTTCCGCACACAATCTGCCTGGAGAGATCAATGCCGATACGTAGGGTCAAATCATGTCCACCGCCTCGCAAAGGTCAGACTGACTCTTCTAATAGCCAAGGCCACAGTCCTCCAGCTAATCATGCGCAGCTGCAATTAGCTTTGCTGGCAAGGCATGTCCTGACCTCTGTAAACCTTGCCTGGAAAGCTGTCAATCAGCGCCTTGTGAAAGAGGGCCAGGGGATGATCCCTTGTGCGGCCACTATCTGCTCATTTGGAAAGGCAACTGACACTGAACCCACTGGCTTATCGCGCACACCTCACCTGCCACCTGGATGTCAAGTGTCCCAGGATGCAACACAATAGCCTAAAAAGCATCTGTTCAGGGTCTGAGACCTGGATAAGCGTGTGAATGGCTGAGGTCAAATTTGGCCAACTCCATTATGTTTTACAATATATCATTTTTATTGGCATCACAAAAACATGTCATTCCAGATGATTTACAGTGCTTACAGCTTCAGGCCTTACACGTTATGTTACCCAGTAGAACTGGGCTCTTACTGAAGAAATTGAGAGGACGTATAGCACTCTATTCCACAGTATAGCAGCATCCCTCCTGATAATAAATTCCAAGACCCTGCGGTCCAAAGCCACTTTTCTCCCTCCCCTTCACTACAAGTTATCCCGCTTGCGCACTTCGAATATTCTTAGGTCGGATTTGATCGACCAATCTCCTTTAAAACGAAAGGACCGTTGCACCTTCAACAAACAGATGATGTAAGACATTCAGTGATTGAGCCATGACATGCAGACATTAAACTCATATTTTAAACGCCTTCCCAGTACCTTGCTTGGTTTCAGAGAAGCAGCCAGCCGACAGATCAAAAGAAATGTGAGATGAATGGAACATGGGTTACAGACCCGGCCTCCTCTCCCTTTCCTTTTTTATGATTATGCAAATACAAGATGAAATGAATTCCAGAAAAAAAAACTAAACAAAGGAAAGTTGGCTCCTCTTCCCAGGTAATACCAATCTCCTCATATTTCTATGCGCACATACTGTATATATGCACTGGGAGAAAATAATTAGAACAATACCCATTGGCACAGTAATTTGTGCATTTCCAGATGTAATACAGGGGGAAACATACTTACCCTCATGGGGAAACAAACTCCCATGGCACGACAGTCCCAGTTTGTATTCCGCGTCAATAAAAAAACCTTTCTATTCCTTCATGCCAGGTACTTTGGCTGACTAAATAAAAGAAGGAGAAACAGAGGGAGTGACAGTGGGAGGGAGCGAGGGAGGGAGAAGGTCGGGGAGGGGGGCAAATGACCGTGCAAACAAGGTCTTGGAAGGATAAACCTGTATTATAAAGTACAGGCATAAAAAAATGAAGAATTAAAAATGATTTATAGTGTCCTTTTCTAGCCTCCCTAAATTCATTTAAGTGTTATAGACCCACAAAAAAAAAAAAAAAAAAAAACACTCTACCAGGATGCTGCCATCCTGAGGGCACACCTCCTCAGGTTTTGGGAGGTTTAGAGATACCACATTCCTGTGCCACAGTGCACTGACAACCTGTTAACAGGGTGCAGGAATGGAGGGAGGAAAGGGGTGAGGGGCACAAATTGCAGCCGAATTGCTTTGAAGGTGATAAAGTCGGCTCCCGCACGAGATTGTCGTTAACTCTTTATTGGTCACCTCCCGCCTGACATCACCCCCCTCCCCGCTAGCAGAAAAGAAAAACTCTGAAGATGAGTAGAAATACACAGAGCCACAGCCAGGCCGTAATACCACAGCACAGGAGTCTCCAGAGTAAATAAATGGCAGGCTGCATGAGGAACCCGCTCCTTTATATCAACTGAATGTCTGGGCCAATTTACAGAGCTGGACACGTTGAACAAAAACCCTTAAGCAGAAGCTACATGTAGAAAAATGAGCGATGGACATACACATAGATGAGACAAAATCCCTGGGATTTACTCTAGTACAATGCAAATATTTAAAAAAACTGCAAGAAAAGGACCAGCACTCTCCAATCTGTGAATTATGCCAGTTCTAATTCTGTTCCCTTCCATCACTTTCAATTATCAAACACTCCCTTTAAGAATTAGTTATTTTATCACTACAGAAAGACCAATTGTCCTTAAAGCTGTATTTTACATTAGCCGAGCCCACGGAGAGAAAATGACTTTCATTAAGCTTTACAGCTGACTAGCTTTTATATTCTTCAAAAATATTCACAGTCCCCGTTGATCATGTGACACGTGCTAGCGAGTAGCTAAGATGGATGTGAGCGAGGAATATCAGTTTGCATTCACAATGGATACAATTAATCTTTTGTGGTGTTATTTCTTATCAGAAGATTATTGGGTGGGGTGGGGGGGAGGGGGGTGGTGCTTGAGGCAAAGCGATAGCGAGTGTTTGACAGAGCGAGAGGTATACCCTTCACCTACCGAGCTAAAATGGCGCGGAAACAGAGGGTGCAGCAAATATTTCCCAAACAGCCACAGAGATGACATGCTGAATGAACTTTGACAGCCTCCAGTCAATACTCAACTGGCAACAAATTGAACTGGGGGGGAAAAGAAATATATTTTGACAGCAGACTAATAAGCCCTCTTGTCTTGTTTTACTCCTGCAGTTGCCATGACTAGGTTGTACGCACAGGCTGAATAGCCGGATCAGAGGGCTGGAGTGAGACCACAGTGGCAGCCCAGCTGGATGATAACAACCAGTCTCCAGCTACACTTTAAACCTGAAGTCTCCTCCACCAACCTTGCGCTCTCAGACCATTTGGCCAAAACAAAAGTAGTCTTTATACTGAGCAGAATACCTTCCCCTCTGGTAGTGCATTTATTTTTTTATTTGGCCTTTATCATACCAGGGAATGTAACAGAGATTAAAATCTATTCTGCAGCGCATTTAAATGCACAACACACAATATTTACAAACAATACATAGTATAAATAATTGTTAAAATTGAATATTGCACAACTTCAGTTGCTTTGGGTGATTGGTCCAAGATATACGTACAATGAGCATATTTTTCCACACGCTGATATATTTAAAGTTTAATACAAGTGCTACACCCTGCTGCAATGCCTGTTATGAGTGTGTGGTTTTATTACATTAAAATTTTTTTAAATTAAAAATATGATATCTGAGCCAATGTTCCTGCTGATGTTTCCAACTATCCACCTCGGAGTCCAAGCTCCCTTTAAATATCAGCAGGTGCTTGTTGTAGCACCGGTGGCTTTTTCTCAAACACCTGCACTCCGCTGACTGATCTGCTGGTTTATGTTGAAAAGTGCCATGGGGGCCTTAAGATGGGTCTGCCAGTGTGTTTGGCACAGATTCTTCACTACAGGATAGCCTCCAGGCCCAGACTTTATGATCTTAGGTCCTTACCCTGGCACCACGTTAGCCTTTTTAATTCCTTCCCCACAATAGGCAGACGATGACAATGATGAATCCACTTCAGCACCTAAATCTTTCCCCACTGGGTGCTTTCCTGGCCCCTGCCACACATAATTAAGGTTATGACCAACATTTGTATTCTGTGCATCCAGCCTACCCACCCCCTACCCCCTACCCTTTACGCCCCCCCTCCCTCCACTCCCCAACCCCCAACCCCCACGCACCCCCTTAACTGCGTTCCTCACATTCATCATGTACAGGGCGAGTTGATCTTTGCAGCAGATCCAGATCCACCTGGAGCTTCCTGGATAACTCATAAGCGCCACCCCCACACCACATCCCCCCACATCCCTTCCCTAATACCTTCACTAGTCAACACACCGCAACACTCGACACCTCTCAGCACTACACAACAGCAACAACAGAAAGAGTGATGTATAAGGAATAAGGTATAAAGATATAAAGACTGAGGTATAAAGAAGACGTTTAATAACATCATTATTGGCATGCGTATAGGATCACCGGAGTCAGTAATACTTGCCTGAAGCCATCATTAGTTTCACTGCCCCCTTGGCTCCCGTTAGCATGCCGGATGTGGGTACCGTCCACACGTTACCCTGAGAAAAAACCCTGACTTAAACCCACTAATGTGATGCACAATCACTTAACCAGGAACAGATTCCAGGCACTCAGTAATATTTAGTAAGGCCATCAATACAAGATCAAGTCCGCTCCTAATGATTTTTCCACTAATATTAATGCAGTGTACTTATAGTGGGAGCCAAGCCTCAAAATGTCAACTGTAGCATTTTATGTGATAATGCCATATGGGTGCAGTCAGCTGGTAAAAAGCTTTCCTCCAGCCCTTCATGCTCAAATGGGGCTCTGCTAATACCTAAGCAGTCTCAGGTCCGCTTCATTTTGCGCGGCGTTCTGCTAGATTAGCATTGTGTCTTGTGGTCAGCGGCCGACGTCCTGAAAACGGATGAAGTCAAGGGAGGAGGGGAGGCGTGACTCAACCTGGATGGACAGAGCATAGTCCACTCACTAGCCTGAGGTTAACATGCCTCACCAACCCCCCCACCCCCCCCGCCCCCCCCAACGGGCTACTCGGGGAGAAGGAGTTTGTAATCCCCGCAAAATGACTATGAATAGCTATGCCGTGAAAAAACAAAGACTCAGGCAAGCGGCAAGACTCGTGCAGCTCCTCCAGACCCCCAGGGCACTGGGAATGCAGGCCCAAAACGCTGTGAGGTATCGCACGCTCCTTGTAAGGCCGTTCCTGTTATTTAAATGTGTTTTTCTACGTTCCCGTCATTACCCCCCCCCCGCACACTCCCTCCCCCTCCTGTCCGCCCCATACCCTCAATGCTATTTTTTCTCCTCGCCTTCATGCTGTTTTCACAACACAATTATTTTTGAAAACAAAAGCAAACATTGGCGTGCCCTCCGAAGAGTTGTTGGTGGCAGCTGGGAAAGAGTGGCAGGACCCACAGCGGACAGACGGGAGGCCATATAAATGGACTCACAGTGGTGACGAGAAGCCGAGGCAAAATGGCTTTAGGATTAATGGGCACGGCTGGCTGTCGCTTCGATTCTGGGACAGACGTATATGTATGTAAAAATGGCAGGCAGTTAAGAGGTTAACATAATGAAAAGTTAATAGACCCAGGTATAAATGATCATCGGGATCTCATATCTTGCCTTGAAATGACTGGAATATGACTGTGCTCAATGCTGCCATTTTTCTTGATCCAAACTCAAGGCGGGCGGCATAACCCTCGCTAGCGCTGGCCCCGGTCTCCACATGGCCGATTCGCACAAACAAAGACATAAATCTCCCCTCAGACCTCTTCTAGGAGAGGACAGCACACTCTCTAATGCTGTGCTAACAGCTACATTGCCCTGCACAATCTAATGCTGTGCTAACAGCTACTCTGCCCTGCACTCTCTAATGCTGTACTAACAGCTACTCTGCCCTGCACTCTCTAATGCTGTGCTAACAGCGCCCTGCACTCTCTAATGCTGTGCTAACAGCGCCCTGCACTCTCTAATGCTGTGCTAACAGATACTCTGCCCTGCACTCTCAAATGCTGTGCTAACAGCGCCCTGCACTCTCTAATGCTGCGCTAACAGCTACTCTGCCCTGCACTCTCTAATGCTGTGCTAACAGCTACTCTGCCCTGCGCTCTCTAATGCTGCGCTAACAGCTACTCTGCCCTGCACTCTCTAATGCTGTGCTAAAAGCGCCCTGCACTCTCTAATGCTGTGCTAACAGCTACACTGCCCTGCGCTCTCTAATGCTGCGCTAACAGCTACTCTGCCCTGCACTCTCAAATGCTGTGCTAACAGCGCCCTGCACTCTCTAATGCTGCGCTAACAGCTACTCTGCCCTGCACTCTCTAATGCTGTGCTAACAGCTACTCTGCCCTGCGCTCTCTAATGCTGCGCTAACAGCTACTCTGCCCTGCACTCTCTAATGCTGTGCTAACAGCGCCCTGCACTCTCTAATGCTGCACTAACAGTGCCCTGCACTCTCTAATGCTGTGTTAACAGCTACTCTGCCCTGCACTCTCTAGTGCTGTGCTAACAGCTACTCTGCCCTGCACTCTCTAATGCTGTGCTACCAGCTACTCTGCCCTGCACTCTCTAATGCTGTGCTAACAGCGCCCTGCACTCTCTAATGGTGTACTAACAGCTACTCTGCCCTGCACTCTCTAATGCTGTACTAACAGCTACTCTGCCCTGCACTCTCTTATGCTGTGCTAACAGCTACTCTGCCTGCACGCTCTAATGCTGTGCTAACAGCTACTCTGCCCTGCACGTTCTAATGCTGTGCTAACAGCACCCTGCACTCTCTAATGCTGTGCTAACAGCGCCCTGCACTCTCTAATGCTGCACTAACAGCTACTCTGCCTTGCACTCTCTAATGCTGCGCTAACAGCGCCCTGCACTCTCTAATGCTGTGCTAACAGCTACTCTGCCCTGCACTCTCTAATGCTGCGCTAACAGCGCCCTGCACTCTCTAATGCTGTGCTAACAGCTACTCTGCCCTGCACTCTCTAATGCTGTGCTAACAGCTACATGGGCTGTTCCATTCATCACTCATTTCTGTAATTTCAGCAGAAGCTTCCTTACAGGGATAGGTCACCCATTTTGAAGAATTTGATATCGTTTTACTTACCCCCAAAATGGTATGTAAGGCTGTAGTGATGCTGTCCTGGTCTCACTGTTGTAGCTATCCTGAATCGGAGCAATGCTAACAATTAGTATCTTGCCATTGTATATCATTTCCCCCCGGCTAACTTGCTTTAAAAATAATCGCATAAATCCACTAAAATAAGGTTTAACAACAGCTCTACAAGTGTCGTTGTTGGAAACGAAAATGCACAGATGATTACCTAGTGCACAAGATATTTTCGCTCAAATTACTGTATATGATTATGTAATTTCAGCCTCTGTTTAGATGTATGAACATCCGGTAAGAGAGCCGGTAACTTTTAGTATCACTCCGCACAAGAACAGTGGCCAGCGTCACATTGCAATATGGAAGTAGACTGGAATATAGCCTTCTAGCATTTAGTCTGGCTGCATTCGAATCCAATTTAACACGCTCCCTTCCCTTGCTCACTTCCCTCGAGGGAGCAATCTTGTGACACAATTTGCTACGTGCAGCAAGCAAACTTAAAAGGTGCTCTGCAAGGGAGAATTGATGAGAAACAAACAAAAACGGAACCAAACCGCCCTCGCAATATTTCGGAAGTGCAACACCATAGAGTTGAAATGTGACCGCCACATAGTTCTGTGGTGACCGCCCACTTTTTCCATGTGGAGCATTGCACTGTTGGATTCCCTGATTGGATCCGAATCACACTTGGTGTGGCTGCCATATTTCATCCTGGCATTTTGGGGATTCCCCCCTTGAAACAAGGGAAGGGAACGACAGGAAGAAAGGATATATTTCAGAATCCGAACGCAGCCTCTGTCTGTGAACAAAGGAGAAGCAGCGAGCGTTTGTTTTCTTAGTGAAATGTCTTATTATGAAGAAGACGACGGGGTGGAATTTGTAGTTGAACCATACTTGTTCAAGCTGGAATATACTGAGTTAGAATTAGAAGAAATGGATGCTGCTCATGCATGTGATGCTGTTAAAGCATGTAAAGCTGTTGTTAAACCTTATTTGAGTGGATTTAGGTGGTTATTTTTAAAGCAACTTAGCCGAGGGGGAAATTATATTCAATGGCAAGATTCTAATTGTTAGCATTGCTCCAATTCAGGATAGCTACAACAGTGAGACCAGGACAGCATCACTACAGCCTTACATACCATTTTGGGGGTAAGTAAAATGAACAGACAGATCTAAAAGATGCAAGGCTTTGGGCAGAATTTTAATCAGGAGAGTATGTGAGGAGGGTAACTTGTTTACATACCTTCGCACGTCACAAAACAAATTAACAGGGCATCCATGATAGATCTGCCCAATAAAATAACATCCTCCATTCCCTCACAGATACGCGGGTCAAAGGGGCAGCTTCCTAACCTAAGCAGATGAGACATTATCGTGTGCAATTCTGTCCTAATCTGATCAAATCATCCCAGGTATTTTCTTTTTATTATCCTCTGATGGTTTACTGTCTATATTTCATATTTCACTAAGTGGACAGCCCAGATTTGAAACAAATCTAAAAAGAGTTACATGATGCTTTCCAGATCCAAAAACACACCAAAGAGACCTAGCTTGGTGACTAACTCCATAAGCCCATAAGTGTAAGAGGACATAGATCTTTGGGAGTGATGTTCAGCCATCGTTCTGCCGTTCAGGGCTCCGGGGCTAAGATATTATCAACTTCAACACAAAACCACTTTCCCATCGCCCCTGGACTTAAGAAAATGGCAAAATGGTTCCCAGATGAGAACGTTAAGTGAGTGCACATATTATCTTTGATCTCTGCGATGCTGTAGTTACTGTAGAGACGCTTAGAGTTTCGACCGCGCATCCAATAGACACTGTTTATTGAGTTGTGACATACAGTCAGAGCCCGCGGCTTTGCTGTTGTTTTTTACACTTGCTCTTAAGTGCCATCAATCCATTCCGAGTAACATCTCACATCATCTGTCAGCGAGGACACACCCTAATTTACACTCCTGATTTAACGGCAGCTTTCAGTATAATAAACAGATCTATAGTAAATGAATTACGCCCAAGCAAGCGAACAAGATGGAAACTGTGCGAGATGTTCTGGAATCAAAGGCCGCTTTTCATTATTAGGGGTCTTCAGTGCCCTCTTGGTGGGTGGACTAAAAATATATATTTTATAAAAATCAAGTAATTCTGTTCCTGTTTGTAGTTTTCCTCTGTAGCCTGCTGGTGATGGAAAATTATCCTCAATTCCTTGCCCATATGTGGTAGCTTTCATGAGCTTCCTTCAGAACCACAGAGAGAAACCGTTCCTAAGGAAAGGCTGAGGAGGGCTACAGCTCATGATTCACCTGTTTATTTTATCCTTTCTCATGCATCTCATTTCTAAATGGTGCTATGAGGACTAGAGGAGACTATCACTCCTATAAAGAGATATCTGATTAAATAAACATTTCCACATACACGTTTGCTCATGCCTAAATACATATAATCTCAATGTGCACAGTCACTCCAAACGCCATATAGGATGGTGAATAACAGGATGATGAAAATGTGATTTCCTTATAATCTGCAGCTACTTGGGGCCGGAGGGAATTCTCTTAGGAGCTGGCAGTTGCCACAGCCAATGAATTAAAAATGGTGCGGAGAATCGGGAAAGCTGCCCAATAACCAGCGCTATTCTTAAAGCACATCAATTTCCCTGCCTCTGCACCAGGACCGTCCGGGGAGTGAGGTAGGGTTCCGTTACCTCACAGACATCGGACACATCGGCGTACTACTGACACAAATACTGTGGTGGTGCAGGGGGCAGTATTTGTATGTGAGCCTCCACGCGGGGATAAATCTCTCTGCCGCTCATGAAAGGGAGGGAGGTAATTTACTGATCTGGCCGTCCCGCCTCCCAACCCAGCGGGGGGGGGGGGGGCCAGGCTGTTTATTCGCACGTTGGGCACGGCTGGCGCGGTGCCCACACCACGAGACCCAGGCGCAGGCAGGTCCGTCACACGCCACCCTGGCTGGCACCAGCTTCACCTCTGCTGCCTACGTCCGGAGCGAGCGGTGACGTGTGCGGGGGGGACGGTATTTTTGGACGGCGGGGCCGTGCCGCAGCGGTCCCCTGCTGAATGGTGTGGGATAATTATAGCCCAAAGGGCAGGATGCCTTCCAACTCCGACATTCCAGAGGATCGGATAGTTCTGACACAGGGTTTCTGAGGCAAATGTCATTGACCTGAAAGCTGAACGAACGATGCAAAGCTGTGCATTAAAAAAAAATGGACGACACGTTACCCTTACCAAGTTTGACTCCAGGAAAGCAGGGGTGAGATTAGTTTTGGCTTTGAGTTCTGGATCAATAGCATGCAGATTCCTGGCTCAAGCGCAGGTCTATTTTTGCTCGTGTCCTGCTGACGAAAGGGCCAAAAACAGCACTGCCCTCGGCTATGGCATCCTGCAAGAATCTTGTGTCACAGACACAGCTGAGATGCAGGGACCGCTTGCAGCTGCGCTATTAACAATTTAACCTTTCTTTAGACCTCATACTGCAACAATCTGACTCAACTTAGAGAACAAAAAAGTTAGAATATGACAATTAACTTCATATGCAAAACAGTAACCATACATATCACTGTATCAAAAGTGCTGTAATTTCCTCATTTCTTCAGTGAGGATTTCTTTTCTCCAAACACTGTGTGTGTTTGTGTGTATTTGTGCTTGTGTATGTATTACATCGACAGTAATAACCACTGGGAAAAGTACACTGAAGTGCTTTAGCTGAAACCCCAAAAGAAATCCATAATGGAATTTATCATTTCTCCCTGCGTTATCATATCTCACTCTCGCCGAAAAATCTGATTGCAGTGTTATGATTTTGTGAGGCCCTCCACATCCAAACCCTGATAAAAATGTGGCCCACACCTCCTAGAATTACCACATATATTACAAACAAAGCGTAATGTGAGCACACTAATCTATGGCTTGCAGGAATCTCCTTCCCCGACACACAGACCTCCAGTGTTTCAGGTTTAGCATTGCATTGCTTTTGCCAATGCTGCACTTTTCATCCTCTCCACCACCCATGTAAAGCAATCCCACAATCCTTCAGAGCAGAGCTTGGGTACCAAGTATTGTGAGTGATCTACTGCTCAGCGACGCCAGATGCACCCTCTTAAGTCCTTGTTCTCCTGGCCCTATCGGCATCTTTTTTTTACGCTGTCAACTACCGACGTTCTCCTTGACATCCCCAACAAACACACTCTGTGCACGCTAGTGATTAATCCCGCTTCCCGGTATTTCCCATCACAATTCCTTCCCGTTCCAACCCGGGAGTGACATCGGGAAACCGGGAAATTGCAGATAAATAACTCTTGCATTGTATTTGGCCAAATTAAGTACAATAAAATAATCAATATATTACGTTTATTTCCAAAATGCAGTATCCACCATCCACTGCTTATTGACAAGCGAAAACCTGGTAACTGATTGCACTTTAGAGCATGTGAACATTGCAGCGAATGCACAGGAAATAGAAGTTCAATATTCCTGCTCCAAACGTGGAGAGCAAAATCATGTCAAGCAACGTGTGGAAGAATTTTGAGAAACTTAATACCAACAAGGCAAAATGTCAGGTTAATGACATTGTTTTGTTATTCCAGGACATCGGATTCTGCAGAAATATAGCCCATTGTTATTGTATTTATGCCATAACATTTACGTAGGCTATATAATGTAGGCCTATTACTCACATTTTCAGTTCTTGCAGCAAAAACCTAGATTTTTTATTTAGGTTATATTTTTTTATTGGCTTGTTATAAACGTGAGACATTTCAGCATAACACACGTTACTTTATTTCCAAATTTCTCCGTTTTGGGCATTCACCGCCGAAACCCTCGAGGGTAAAATCTTTTTTTTGAGGGGGGGTATATTCCTTTTCCTTAAACACTGGCCGTTTGCCTGTAGACCTAAAGCCTTTTTGTCGTGAACAGTTATAGCCAGCATTAATACTTTTCATGGTTCAGGTAGGCCTAATAGCCCTATAGCCTTTGTTTAGTTCCAAATCAGCCATAATTTTGTCCGGAAAATATGCTGCTTTTATTAATAAAACGTCTTTGTTGTTATTCATATTCAAGAATCTCAGCCAATAGTAGGCCTACGCTAGTGGATAATACCACGGTGTGGAAAGATAGTTTTATATGGCATATATGGATGCCGGTAGCCTGTAAACCAATAAGTAGGGTCACACATTTGATAATGTGTTTTTTAGACGGGATTTCCTGGAAAACCCAGGAGCGAGGTGTTATAATCCCGGGTTTAAAAATAGAAAGTTTTCGGGAAAATATTAAACACTAGTGCACGCATGCACACGCACGCACACGCACACGCACACGCACACACACACACCTGGCTGAGCTCCTCCATGCCTGGAAGCCCGCAATCTCCTTTACAGAAAACTGCCCACTCAAAACACTGCCACATACTGTACTATTTACAAAAGTTCCCTTGTTTTCAACAACACCCTCAATTTGGTTTTCTAAGTGTTCCACCTCAAAGCCTTGTCTCATGCATACTGTACCTTCTATGTTCCTACTGATTCTGTTGCTCTGCTGACTTGGCTTGAAAGAATGCATCCTGCATTTCCACTGAAAAATGAATAGTTTGACCAATTTAAAGTTCTGTCAATTTCCACAGGCACAGGTCACACGTCCATCCTTGCTTCAGCATATACAGGTAGCACCAACAAGAGACCTGTGGAGGTTTGAGCAGAACATTAGGACTGGATGTACCTTGTGCTTCAAATCCCACCAATCTTACCCTTAGTGGCCCAGATTCAGATTGAGCATGATGCATTAGCTTGTTAATACCCACTCTTAAATTTGAAGTAAAGGCACACCCCTGTCTCCTCTGAGCAGATGCAGATATGAAGGGGCTCCTATGGGCACCACTCCAACAAGGATACTTACCATACTCTGATCTCTGGATTTTAGAGAACCACCCTATGAGTCGAGTCACCCTGTTAGCATGTGGAACCCAGTACTTAGCCTGGAGCTCCAGAACCAGCATCAACATGCAGCCACTCCTGTTAACCCAGCATGAATATGCATGGGAGGCTCTGCCGCCAAGTTTAAGCACTGCGCCGTATGTGATGCATGGTGGCAGTTTAAAAACCATGGGTCCAGGAGGGAGAGCGCAGTTTATCAACGTCTGAGGGCAGCCTTTGATGATTCTTCTAGTTCCGGCTCAATTTCAACCACAGAATTTGAATTTGGGTTCCTCTGACGATGGCCCTCAGAACATCTCTGCTCCACAGAGACGCCATTTACAGCAGAAAATAAAGAGCCAACCTCCATGCAGTTGAGCAGCGGCCCTGGAAGCCAGTATCCAAGTTATGCACCTGTTTTGTCCCCCCCCCCACCTATGAAACATGATAATTCTTGCTGTGAGTTTTATCGTAAACTTATTAAAAATTCTGCTCAAAACTTCATTAAAACCGCAAAATAGGTTGAAAAGATAATTGTATCACTTATGCAAATATAGGTCTGGAAATTTCATCAGCATTCACATTGGAAACACAAAGCCTAAAAGTGACCAAAATCATCCAGCTCAAAAGATAGATGACTGCTGTTCAGATTTTTTTTAAAACACACACATTGGCACACCTAGCTCAACATATGTCATGCTCTAATTAGCTCCCCCCAGAACATGTAAAGAGTATATAAGTATTCAGCGGAAAAAAAAACAAACAAACCCTGGATGGCGTGAGTCATGAATCAGGCTGAGAGTGAGTGAATCAGCTCCTCAGAAACAGCTGTACATAATCTCACCAACATCTCGCTTATTCAGCAATTAGTGGCTAAGAAAGAGTAAAAGAAGAACTGACAAAAGTGGAGGCGCGAGCCTGCACGACCGCCGATAAAACCCACCCGTCACCTAGGCGGCTGGCGTCTGCACCGCTTCACCCGCCGTCGCCGCCAATTCGGCTGACTGTGAAACCGCTGTGCTACAGGAAAGCTTCTCTGTTCACTCTCTAATTGCTTGGAATGCAGACTACTTACAGGAGCAATGAGGGGGGTAATGAGAAACTAATTTTTACTAATTTCAGCTGGCTCTGCTTCCATTCTGTTTGATTGTGAGAGCCTTCTGCATCATTACAGCAACATCTGCAGTAACTCACGGTGCATAAGCCATAAAGAAAAACAGGGGAGAGCATTCTAACACCCGCACGCACATGGGTGCAAAATTGGGTTTTGATAGGTTTCCAATGAACCATTGTTTTTAGTTAGATTTTTGTTATTTTGCCTTTGTTTGTTTTTTAATGAAAACACCAACTTCTGTTGTCGCTGCTCCAACAAAGAATCTCAGATGGAATTACAGAAGACTTGACAGAATTTATAGTTGTCAGTGTAATTCTCTGAACCCACATGAATTGTGTAATGTTTACAGTTCATTTGGACAAAAGAAAGATACTATGTAGGACTTGAGTACAGGTCTTCTGTTCTTTATACAGAACTGGGCAGTTCAAGATGGAATAGAACAGATTGGTCTACTGGCTGCCATGTGGAATCATCAGAGAATAGGAAGCAGTTGTTACTGGTTCTGCCCAATAAAATAATGGAGTTGATGGACGTACATATTGTCTGGTACTCAGCTTAACTACTATTGATCAATGAGCTGACTTTAGCTACTCTGCTCTGCTACCATAAAACCACATGCAAATGCTGACACATGGTCAAACACACCAATCTGCAGTGTTATACGGTTTGAAATTTGTCATTTTGTAAGAAAACATTTTTTGGTATTGTTTGGTAGTTCCAAAGTAAACTTCCTTCCTATGTTCCCTTGGTAGTCCCAACACTTTCAAACCAGTTTTTTATTTTTACTTTTTATCCACATTGCCGGAGTCACGTTTCAATTTCGGACCCTGAGGTGCATCACTGCACCCGAGAAACAATGCTTCAGCTGGGCATGCCACGAGAGAGCCATATTTACAACAAAGTTGTTTTCATGTTTGTTGTTGTTGTTCAGTACCTAGCTTATAATTAAACAGTGCTATCATGGCGCTAAAGAGAACTGTAAGGGGTCTGAAGAGAACTGAAATTTGTGTTTGAAGGAAAAACATGGTAAGAAACTCCAATGGAATTCAAGTCTGTTGCAGTCTACAGAACAACAGGCGCACTCACCAAACTTAAAAAAAAATTCAATGAGCACATTAATTGAAATAATCAAACTGTCATGTGTTATTGCTGAACATTTTGTGTGCATTTTAGTTTACGATATGTCTCCAAGAATATTTATACCTACATATCTTAGCAGGGGCGCCCGCAGGATTTCTTCCCGGGGTACGCAACAGAGGAGGCCAAACCATAGGCTACATGAAAACAAAGCCACTACTTAGGATTAACGTTACAACGTAATTTAGGAGGAGTAGGCCCAGCCTATGTTAAAGTTGGATCTTTCATCAGCAAAACCGGAGAGACTTACTTCACAATAGAATTGAAATGTTGTGCGCAAAAAGATGTTACGTGACTTACAGTAGCCTGATCTTTCATCAGGAAAACCGGAGAGGCCTCACAATAGAATGGAAATGTTGCGCGCAACAAGCTGTTACGCGACTTACAGCACAGTTAATGTTAACACAATGAAAACTTCTGACAAGTCAATGTAACTATCGAACATGCTCAACAAAATGTATTCACTGCTTAAATTTCTAATAAAATATCACTGAATGCTCGCCAATTGTGCGTGTGTGTGTGTGTGTGTGTGTGTGTGTGAGAGAGAGAGAGAAGCTATCCCGTGCGAATTGACATGTCCGGTCAAATTCTGTTATTTTCTGTGATAAATTAGTTTTCCCCAGTCTTTTCTACTGGTTTTTCACGTAAGCACTCGATGACGCCTTTGGTTGTGCTCTCTTTGGTCCAACTATTGACCGACCTCTAAATGAATGTAACATTACATTAAATAAGAAGACAGAGAGCAAAAAAACAAAAAAAAAAAAACAGGCTAAAAAGTAGGCTACAGTGGGGCAACGCTTCTAGACGCTGCTTACAGAGATAGCTACTTTATCCCGTCCAAATCGGCCATTAACATTACAGACGTCCTGTGGTAATAATTACTTTACAGACATTGTCCTGAAAACGTATCCCGTCCGAATAGGGCTTTAGAATGTGAGATTGACCCTCCTTGTCCCGGTTGCGTCAAATTCCCTAAGCACCCGCTCTGTGTCGATTTCAAAGTCATTGTGAATGTTCATAATCGCCAATCGCGTCTGTCATGCTGTTCCGTAGGTAGGTTTTCAGACGTCTCAAACAGCTGAGCGCTCGACCGAAGCAGTAGACACGGGCATCGTAAGAAGGACTTTCAGTATGCTATGAAGTATTCGTTTAAGTTAGCTATCTTGACTGATAAGATAACTGATTACTGATAAGTAAAAAGGCAACTCTAAACTTTTCCCGGTCTAAAGAAAAAGGTGATCCTCCAATCACTTTCAACGGTGTTAACGGCGGGATGGTGATCCTCCAATCACTTTCAACTGTGTCTTCCAATCACTTTCAAATGTTTGAAATATGCAAAACTTGGAAAATACAATAACCAGGCAATACAACGAAGACAATAAGCAAATATCATTCCTCAACATCGTAGAAACAAAGACGCAGAGACTTTGACAATTCACGTCAGTTTTAATGGAAATACTAATTTTGCTGTTGTTGCGAAGGTACGCAGACTGCGTACTCTGCGTACAGCTGTTCTATATTGACAAAATAGGACTTTAAAACTGCTAACATTTAAAACACACTTTTATAAAAACAGAAAATATGAAAAGTGCCACTTTTGTTCGAAGAATTCACCTCTGTAAAACATGCCAAAGGATCTAGTGCGGCACTGTAGGCCAACAGTGAAACAAGAGTATGTGTTACATCCATGGAGATTATGACAGCTGCTTGATGTTCGCGTTTGAATTAGAGATCATCACCTCCATTTTTTCATCCCTCCTTGGAAAACACTCAATCCAACCAGCCTTTTCAAAAATACAGAACCGCTATGATCACAACACACTGCACCACGAAGGACAATATCATAAAAGATTCATCTTGCATAAACAAAGGAAATCAGATTTACGCTGGTTGCCTGTAATTGAATCGGCTTTAACCTAATCCAGTTGCAACACTCTTGATTGGCCAGGTTTACTATCATTCTATCAAACTGTCCTATGCAAATTGCATGTGGTTGGTTGTTCATCCCGGGTCTGCCTGCACTCCTAGGGGGAAACAATTTCATTGCTGTTCCAGCGGGCATTCCAGGGGGTGCTTAGCAGGGGTCCTGGGTGTTCTGTTAGGTGGGGGGTTCTCCATTGCTCGGAGACACTGGGCCGGCATCCCAATATTCTTCACTCCCCACCTCCACTCCCCCACTACCACTCCTCTCCTACCCGGAAGTATGCAAAACTCTGAACGTTTCTAGTACAAGTATTTGCATGTACAGTATACAATGTACAATGACGGTACCTGCGGTTTGCGTTGAGACATTAATTAATATGTAACCATCAATACGCAATTAAGATGTAATCAGCGACATTAGATTAAAACACAAAGATCCGTTTCCGGGGCACGGAGTAGAGGAGGTGGTAGTGGAGGAAGGGAGGGTGCATTGGGACGCACCCCACCTCTTGCACACGAGGAGGAGCAGTGGCTCAGAGGGCGGGTCTCGGTGTCAGTTTGTTAGCGGGGGTCACGCACTGGCCCCACAGTGAGCTACTCGCTGGTGGCCCCCTGTGGCCCTTTAGAGAGTGAGCAGTCACTCTGGTATGCCATCAGCCTCGGGGTAGACTGCAAGCGCAGCCAGGGTCTACTGTTTAGCTACTCATCGCATGCACATTCTTATACATTCTGTCGGCACCCTGTCTGAAATTACAGCTTCATAAAAACGGCTGACGCCTCCGCATCAGGAGCGCACTGGCTGCCTCAGTCTAGCAATCTGCATGACAAATTAGATCGTGCATGCAATCAAAAAAATTTGCACATGAAATTTTCTAAGAGCGGAAAACCCCATCTGAGGAACCTCACTATATAGCGAACGCATTTTTTTTTTCTTATTAGTCCTTGGCAGAGTCCCAGTGCTTATATAAGCCTCATATTTGACTCCTTCCTCTGAACACCAGCGAACAGGTGCCCGTGAAATTAAAGTTGGTTTTCAGATGCACAGGGGGAAGAAAATGCAATGGCACTCCACTGTCACTGAGGATTACCTCCAGAGAACACGACAGGCCGGTCTGCCACCTACAGTGTGTAAAAATTCTGCAGCACACATAGCCAGAGCCAAGGACAGAGAGACAAAACTACTAGTAAAAGTGCACAAAGCCAAACCATCTCACTCACACTCACACTCACACTCTCACTAATTGCTGCTCCAATGATCTGTTAATCAAAGATGCAGAATGACAACCTGTCCATGGGCACCACCACGGTTCTGTTTTCTGAGCATTTAAAAGTTTTACCCTTATCGTGAGGCACAGCCTCATTCTATAATTTTATTTCATCCTTCATTACAGATTCCATTAAGATCTGCTCAAATTGGACTTTTTCAATCAGTTTTCACGTCTCTTGTTTGTTTTAGTCCTCTTGTCGGTGAGTCAAGTGTTTTATTAAGCCTTTCTCAGATAACACAGGAATTACAGAACCATAGAAAATAAAAAGCCTGTTACTTTTATCTTATTAGTTGCCTTTGTATCAACATACTCTAGAGCAGGGGTCTTCAACCTTATCCCGCAAGGGCCGGTGTGGGTGCGGGCTTTTGTTCCAACCAAGCAGTTACACACCTGATTCTACTAATCAAGGTCCTTAGCAAAGACTCTAGTGATTGATTAGTAGAATCAGGTGTGTAACTGCTTGGTTGGAACAAAAGCCCGCACCCACACCGGCCCTTGCGGGATAAGGTTGAAGACCCCTGCTCTAGAGTCTATAGTGTAACATCTGCACGCTTAAAGATGTAAGATGTTTGGCCTGGTTTCAACAAAGGTGTGGCAGGTTCATTATTTCCTCAAGATTTCAGTAAAAGTTTCCCTTTGACCTTAGGAGTAACTGCCTGTTCCAAAGCTTCAGATCAACACTCATGTTTGCAGTAGCAGTTTGCTTTCACAGCAGTCCAGATTTTGGACGGCTATATTAAATTCTCGTATGAATAGGGGGGAGAAAACACCATAGTGAGCGCTCCATTCACCAGCTTGAGAGATTTTTTGCGCTTGGCTGCGGAACACACGTAATGTAAATGAAAGATTATTATAATTTTACTACATTATTGCAAAGTTCCTTCTCTGTGGCAGTCTCCCGGTCTGCGCTGACTGATTTGTAGGAGCCCATACAGTAATGTTTCCTGCGCACTCGCTCATAATGAACACGGCGCTTTAAACTGTTGTGCGGCGGAAGCCGTTCAATTAATATTATGCCACCATTAAATAACTATTTAACTGACAATCTGGTGGATGGATGAGCGTATATGCTCCGGGCATGGGTGTATTTTTCAACATATCTCACAAATTTATACCGGCAAATGAAGCACTTTGGGGAAACGGTCTGTAAATTAAATGTTAAACAGCCTCGCCGCTGTTGTACCACAAGGAGAAAAAAAAAGGCAGAAAAAACCAACGAGGCGGATATTTTTCACAGCCACGACAAAGGACGCCTCATTTGAATATTTCCTGCCTACTACTCTGGCTCAGAAATGATCATTGGTAATTAGGCCTTGGCCCTTCATTGTGGTGTTGAGATACTATATCGACTAAGGTGTACAGGTGTAAATAAGCCGTGGGAGTAGAGAGCCAGCCCTCTGTACAGCTGCTGAGAGGGAGGACAGAACACAGGGGAAAGGCCCTCTGGACACTGCAGACAAACAGCCGCTCTCGCGTGGACGCCCGGGGATAACATGCTCCATGCTAACGGATAAAGGATATTCATTTTCCAGGTAGGTCTGGGGGTTTTGAGGAGGTGAATACACATTGAGAGTGGGGCTGTCTTAGCCACTGCTTTAAGTCCACTCTGCTTTGCATTGGCCAACTGGGTGCTCAAGTGCAGCCAATGACTCAGGTAACTTATGGAACTCCTGAGACAAAAGGGCATTTTTAATGCGCGCTATGCTACATCTATGAGAGGTATTTGAGTGAGTCATTGTCACAATTTATGGTCGTCTTTATATTGAGATTTTCCAAATTTAAGTTTCAGCCCTAGTGAGTGATGGTTTTTGGAGCTGTCAGCGGCTAATGTATAAATCAGACTATGCAAATGGCTTGAGGTGTGCTATTTTGGTATTGCCCGATACAACATCACCTTTCAAACAGTACCATTTAAGAACTTAGAATGGTGAAAGGACAAAGCATAGATGCATTGTTTGATTCACGCAACAATAAAATAAAGATCAGAGCTGGGTTTGTCATCCAGGTTCAACTGGGAGTTGCTAAATTAATTTAGAGGATATAAGCTTTTGGTGCATTAACCTGGCCTGTTCATTATACACGCCAGGCTGATAAAGCGAACAGGGATAGTGATTGGGGACAGACACCTCACCTCACGCTGGTAGGGGTGACAGAGTGGATCACACAGCTCATGAATATTAATATCAGGCATGTCATGCCTCCATATGCCTATGAGAATATTGACCAATTCTGTGTCCGCTGAGCCACGGCTACTGAAGTAAGACGAATCAGATCAGAGACTCCCTTAAATCATCTAGGCAACACCCAGGCAATGTAGTAACAGAGGTTTGTTGCCTTTCCCCTGTCCCCTGACTTTGTCTGAGCTGAGACACATTCAGACTTTCAGCTTTGAACTGCACTTGGGGGGGGCTGTGGGCTGACGGATTGTGAGCAGGTAGAGTGGTTTCAATAAACTGAGCAGAGTGTTGAGTTAATGTACTCACTGAGCTATCAATAAAGAGGATAACCATATACTGCCTTCCCAAGGAGTGATGTCACTGACGACCTGCTGGGCTGAACCCCTACCTCCCTTCCCCCTCCCTCCTCCCCCAACTCAACCACCACCCCACGCCCCTCTGTCCTGACCTAGCCAATCAATAACATCACACCGCTTCACTTGGAAAACATGCAGGTGAGCAGAATCTGAAGTAGGGGGGGATGACAGGAGTGACATTAAACCTTTCTAATGGAACAGAGGAACGACGCTTTAATGCAGCGTTATACATTAGTAGAAGCAAAATCACTTCTCCGAAGGCCACTGGATATAATGGTGGACGGAACATAATCAACATGAAAGATTAGAAAATGGCACTCCTCAGAGTGTTTGTTCACTTCCCCTTTATAAGGGCACGCCGATGTCAGGGAGTAAAGTCAAGCCAAAATGGGGAGAGCACAGCTGGATCTCAAAAATGTACATTCCTTCCCACAATTCCCTTGCCTCACCAAGAGCGTGTTGATGCCCCTCATCCTGTCAACCAGAAACACCTTCTTTTTTTTTTGTAAAAAAAAACCAAAAAAAAAACACCATCTCCAGCTTGTGCTGTGACTGAGCAAAGCAGGCCAGAATTTCACACAGCTGCTTTCTTTTTGGGTTTTCCATAAGAACACACAGTCCTGCTGAGGCTACGTTTAAACAACATCTCGCTGACATGAAGCCAAAACCGGAGTGGAGAGGAAAGGTTGCCACAGCGTCTGTCACACGACCTCAGACACAACTGCTTTCATTAACCTGTGATGGGTCTCTCTCTGTCTCTCTCTCTCCTCTCTCTCGTTCTTTTCTAGAGGACTATTTGCGGAGCTTTGTTGAAATGAAAAGTCCGTTTGGTGGATACTGAGTGCCGTGTACTGTGGTGTTCAGGCGTTGAGAGAAAGTTGCTCTGCAGCTGTGCGGCTTTGCCTGGTCACGGGGAAAACACCCTGAGAACGCAGGGCTCAAAACGACAGTCACCTGAAACACTGGAGAGAGCAGCGGCTCTTTTGAAGAAGGTCGATCTGTTCAGACCGAAGCTTAAATAACTAAGCACAGTATGTAAGCACCTGTTTTTTTTGAATAGGTTGGAATTTATTTGTGTTGTAGAGTCAAAAGTTGTCTATGTTCATTTGTATTTATTTTGACTACCAAAGTAAATGCATTTTCTTGTTTCCTGATCCTAATTTATATTTAGATCTTTCCTATCAGTAAAAATATGGGGAAATCCATTATCCTATAAAAGCAGTCAATGATAGAAATAAAAGCTAAGTTAATGAAATTCATATAAGCTAAATAAGCTAAATTCAACTTTAAAGCCCCGCTTTAAGAATTGGGGTTCTAAGTGTACTGATCAGGGCATAATTGTAGGCTTATTACAATACACTGTGAATCCATTTTTCCACCGCTCGATTGTTCGCCCACTAGAAACAAATTATTACAATTTGCGGGACTAAATGAAAGGATTCCATATTGATAAAATATCAAACAAATCGCTCGTTCATAATAGATCCTTCAAAAGCTTGACATAATTTGGGCATAAATAATTCATAAACACAGCCCTTTCCTTTAATCTCTTGCCCATTGTCCTCTAGCAGTCTCAAACGGCAGCAGAACCCATCAAGACAAGACTGCGCAGTAAGCAGAATGTTCTTCAACACCCCTCTTTGGTTTCACACAAATGGGTTTTTACTCAAACTAGGTGCCCTGGGATTATTTAAGCAGCTACCTGCGGATCAATACGCACTTATTCACACGGTACTACACAACACCTGATGCCGGCTGGTATCACCTACTCTAATACCAGGTGCAACCTGCGGCCAATAACCTTTAAGTGCCAACAGGGTTCTGGTTGATAAATAGACTATCTGACATTGTCCCTGTGTTTCTTGCTGGTGTGATCCAGACATAATTGAATCAAGTAGCCATCAAGCAATTCCAATGAAAAACTGGCCCCCACTTCTAAATTGGTATTTTGTGAAAGAAGCTTTGAATTTACACTGCATGTGCCTTTGCTGTTTTTGTCTTGGAAAGAAGGAGCACAGCACTGCTTTCTCTGTTGAGGAAACACGCGTTGGTATTTCTTTTTTATTTGACAACCAACATTATGCTGGTCTGAGGCCTCCCCTAAAGGCATGGCAACATTACAGTGTCATCAATCCTGAAATAAAATAGCATCTTTTTGTAGATAATACAGTACACGCCTACACGGACATGTTATGGTTATGGTTAGTCGATGCTTCTATATTTTACTTCTTTTAATCATATTTTTTAGATGTGAGCGAGAGAGCATCTGTAGAGGTTTTTTCTTAGCTTAGAGGGGTTATTGCATTATGGTTCATGAACCAGGAGATGGTAAACTCTCTGGAAACTCTCCTTCTAAAACTCGCAACAAACGGCACACCCATAGCCTCCCTTTAAAAGAATACAATAGTAGTATAATAGTATAATAATAGTAATAGTATAATAGTAGTCTTCCAAAAAATTTAATTATGGACCCCCTTCTTAGAAAACACTGAACTTTGATCATGTGTGTAGGTTGTGTGGGTTGTGTGTGCATGGGGGGAGGGGGAAGGATTCTGTTACCTTAGAATCCTGAGGTAGCAGTGAACCGTCATTTTACTTTGGAACCTTAACATGCGAGATTGGTCCTTTCCTGCTAGAACCAATCATTTGTAAAATGTCACCTTTAATTTCTCCACCGCATTAGGGTAAACAAATACGTGCTCACTGCCCCTTAGAGCATCCCAAGATCCAGGAGGAAGAGGACTCATTGATAAGGATCTATTAGTACAGACGGCCTTACAAATTGTGCACAGAGACACAGTTGTGTTCGGCGTGTGCCGGTGTGACTGATGTTCTCCACACCTGTGCAGTTAATCCTCCCACCACCGGAGAGACACATTTCTTCGGCTCGTTCGCAGAGCTGCACGATTCCGGCTCGCACCCCCGCCCAGTTGCCATGCGGTTCAAAGTTTTTAATAGGTATCCAAAACACATCGCTCCCATTTCCCCAACTTTTATGTTGTGCATCAAAATTGGGAAAGGACTGGGTAGCAAAACATAAAATGTGCTTATCAGACACTTTATATGTAAATGCAGACAGAGCAGTGAATTGCAGTGGGTCTACATTGGGAGGCCGTTGACAAAATTTAAAAGGCCTCACAGTGAATACCATATAATCTCACTCCCAAACTGTTTTTTTTAGTGTGTTATATATATATATATATATATACGTATACCGTATTGCCACACACACACACACATATATATATATATATATATAAACCTACAGGATGTCAGCATTAGGCAATACAGAAGAGCAATGATGTGTCAGGCATGATGTTTAAACCCCAGCACTAACAGCAGCTGAAGATTAAATAAGTTCTCTGGAGGGCTTCCTTGGGAGAGATGTATTGGTCATCCCTGGGGAGGCTACGGCACTGTTTGTTTCTGTTCTCTGATCATTTGAGCCACCATAGGCTTCCTCAAATGCAGCGCTCCTAATCACATGCGATCTGCATGTGCCGTCCGAGTCCCCCGGGAACAGCACCCCTCTCTGAAGGAAGAGGAATCCTTTCCACGCTACCGAGGAAGTTGCTGGGCTATGAGAGAAACGCAGAAACGCCAGAGGATGTTAATCACAAAGCACGCACGTCTCCTTTGCAGAAATTAAAGCGCCTCTCAGAATACAACCATCACTTTAGCCTATCGCGCAGTGAAATTGGGTCACCTGAGATCCATTTTGTGCACGTGTGGGTGTGTTTGTGTATGTGCCCACGCACAGTGTGCGACTGTATATCCCATCTGTTCAGGATTCACCTAGGCGCAACCCCTTCCTCAGCCTTGAGAATAATGTGACTTGACAGAAAAAGGATTTTCACACGGCTGAAGTTTACACCAGACACACGAGGAGTGAATATAAGATTTACTTTGTTGTACGCACGTTCGTGACACGATTGTCATACCATAACAGGAAGGAATAAATAATTAAGCAGGCTGGTCCCTGGAATAGCCTTAGAGTAGGAAAAGAGAAGCAAAATTGCTAGCGTGCCTTCAGCAGTGAAGAAGAATACCACAACGTGAACATAATTAAGCACTCTTTCCAGGAATTTCTATGACTCTGAAATATGGAACAGGTCCCAGTTTTTTGAATTTTTTCTTCTCATAATTAAAGCAAAACATTGCTATCACTAGCATAAAGGCACAGCATGCACTGTACTCCAAGGCTGCTTAATGAGAGAGATAAATGCTATGCTCATTTTAGCCATTCATACCTTTTATTTCAGTGACAGAAATGACAGAATAAAGGGCGCAAAGCATTTGAATGACAGATGAAGGACAGCTGCAGCAAGGTGCCCAACTGTGGCCACTGCCGTTAATTAGTCAAGGCCGCCTAATCGCAGTTTTGGATCTCTTTCCTCTCCAAGATAATACATTAATAAGAAGTGTTTGAAAGGGAACACAGGAATGTGAGTGGGATGTTCAAATCTGTTCAAAGGTGCCATTTCAAGCCTCTTCACAACCCACCCACCGACACGCACACACACACACACACACGCACACATACACACTCACGCACACAAATACACACATATGCGCACCCACAGACACACACACACATACACACACACACACATGCACAGACAAATCCATAAACACATGCAAATACATACACACACACGCATGGAAAGGCCTGTATAACTCTGAACATGGTGCAACCAGTCACCACCAGTCAACTTTCCATATCATATGATATGAACATTTAATGCTCATCACTATTCTGTTTTACAACACCCAAAACACTACACATCATGTATGTGCATGTCAACATAATAAAAAATACAATAAATGCACGTATAATATAATATACTTATTATTTATGATATACTATATATGGTAGACATCCTAGGCTTTTTGTTATATCCTGAGTTGCAAAGTTTTAACAGACGAAGGCAAAGGGGGAAAAAAAATCTAAGTCAAGTTGTCCAACGGATGATTTGTTGCTGTAAACCAGTGAATCTTTTTCTCACAATTAAGAGTGTGAGTATTGATTTCCAATGAGCCTCTGGAGTGACTCCACTGCCTCAGTCACAGCGCGCCCTGGGGAAAGACGACCAGCTTTCTGCTTCCAGCGCCGAGCGAAACCTCGGGCAGCTGCCATCATCCCAGCAGGACACGGTGACCCTTATACCGGGCCTCTAAATCAACAACCTGCGCCGCGTGCTCCAATAACACCACCCCCCTCATTGACTGCGGTCCGGCCTGCCATAAAGCGCAGCTTATGCAGTGAAGGGGAGGATAGCCTAGAACCAACGATCGGCTAAAATAACGCTGCCCAAAGACAGTGAGGAAGGTGCACAGCGAGGTATAGAAAAGCGATACAATGAGGCTTTCCTAAAGGAGCGGCATCTGCTCCGCTTTCCCTGAGCCCCCTTTAAAAGGACACCTGTGTTTTTATGGTCCTGCTCAAAAAGCCCTAGATGTGTACTTTTAAGGCATTGAGAAGGTTGGAATTTATATTTGAAGCTATCAATGGAAGGTACAAAAAAAAAAAAGATAAAATGGAAAAAGGAGCATCTCCGCTTTAATGTCAACGACAATCAAATTCTGTGTGACTGGACGCTGGGTAAAGGTGAGACGCCGCAGCAAGCCTCTGCACTGACTGTCCGCAATATGGATGACTGAATGGAAGCCATCTGATAATTCAGCCATTTCACACTCAACCAAAAGGGCAGCATCACGCTGCTTTGGTTATATAAAAAAAAAAAAAAAAAAGTGCACACTGCAAGAAAAAGAGCGTCTCGGGAGACAACTAACCGTTACACCCGTGACACCTTGGACAATAAATGTGCTATTCGGATAGATTTATTGTCAAAATTATCATGGATTGTTTAAACTGATTAATTGATTTGTACACTGTTGAAACTAAAGGAACAGAATTCCAAAGGGACTCCAAAGTATCTGACAAGCTGGAATACATTAAAAATACAGCCTTATTTGTATTCATTACACTGGCCCATGGCAACAAAGGAAATAATCTGCACCAGTGACATTGTTTAAAGAATGCAAACATACTGTTTTCCCCAGTTTTCCAAATTAGAAACACTGTAAACACATTGTGATGCATTGCATTTATTGTAACCCATTTATTGTTTCAGAATATATTTCCACAACAACTAAACTTCCACTGGCGTTATAATTAATGATGAAATAAAAATTAAACCTTTGTTTTGCGGGGTGAATTCTAAAGTGCACGCAATCTTCTCTAGTTACAGAAATAAAAAGATAGCAAGACTACAACATCAGCAATGTTTACAATACTGAGCCTCTACTGAAACTACTTAAAATGGATGCTGTAACTCAACCTGACCACCAAGGTATAATGGTGAAAAAAAAATGTCTTGGCAGCTTTCAAGATGAATGCAGTCACAAGCATTGACTGTCATGGAACTGTCTTCTCTGCAGGTCACCTTATGCAGTTGAAATTGGCGCAGCGTGAGGTAGCCAAACATAACCACTGCAAAGCCTGGCTAATCAAACTCACCATTGCACACATGCCTCAGGTATCTTGATCTCAAAGAGCTTCCTCCTGCCGAAAGATTCTAGCAAAGGGTGACATTACAGGCAGGGTCCACTTTCAGTCAAACTATGTTCCATTAGTCATGTCATGGCTGGAAAGGAAGGTCATGGAAAGTTCCGCTGTTCTGTGGAGATAACGCAAGTATGTGCCCTGCTAGAGCGGGGAACAGGCTCAAATCCCAAAGTCAGCTCAAGCATCTTCAGTTGAGCTAAAAGGGAAGCACCAGCCCTAGAGGATCACTGTATCTGTATTATCAAGAGTTCCTTTGGCATTGTGCTTTTCTGCAAAAAATAAACGTAGTAAAATCTCTGCAAATGACACATGGCCTCAAATAAGCATTCCCAGTATTAAAAGTCGTAAGCTGATTGGGTCTGATGACAAACAACAGTGTACAATTGTACTCATATTGATAAAGCATTGACACCACAGGCGTGATTGTAGCTTTATTTGATCACAGCCATCCACACTACATACGTGCCCCTGTTCTTTATTATTGCTTTTGTCATGACTACTGATGATAACTCACCGATGGTCACAAACTTCCTATAATTCCTCCCATTCTTGTTTCTGGCAACTAAAACAATTTGTTGTGTATACAAAAATCCACGCACACACAAGACACACACACACAGGCACGCATTCACACACACACATGCACACACACACTGAACTGATCACTGGTGAGCACATACAAAACGTATGTGATTGCTTTAGCTACAACAAAAAATAACCAGATAAACTATATTTGCTTCCACTTACTAACCAGACAGTCAGCACTAGATCCACTACCTTAATTAATGTGAAAAAAACAGTTTCTTTTCTGGGGACCAAACACATCCATTGAATATAACTGAATAATACAACTGAATATTACCAATCTTTGCTCTTTCTTTTCCTGAAAATGTCTGGTAGACATGTCTCGAGCAGTTTTTTTCTCACATCAAATCAAATGAAAAGTTTGAATAGGAACGCAGTTGTATTGCTAATCTCACAAAATGTCATAAGGGCATTAGGGCAGAGAAGAAATGGGAATGAAGAGTACTTTATCTCCAGGACAACCAAATTTGGTACAGTACGAAGACTTCTACTTCATGACATCAGCACAATCATGAAATATTCACTATGAGATAAAATATTATTGGATACAATCTTCTTAGACATTTTTTTTTATTATGAAGACACATTTACAAGCATTTGTAAACTTTTACTTTAGAAATGATCTCTATTTATGAGGAATATGTGAAGCCAAACTGAAAAAGTGCACTGCACCAAAATCTCAAACTGTCTCAGGTGTCTAACTTAAAAAAAAAAAACATGAAATGTTCTTAAATGCCTTGAAATCCGTTGACCAACTGTCAACTGCACATCAGAACGAGGGCCAAAACACTTGGAAACCCACTTTAGTGGACTGCACAAGCCTGGCCGTTACTTTCCGGGTGCCTTTTACAATCGGAAAAAGGAACCCTGAAAAGCAAGGCCCTGGAATCATCAAACAGCTGCTGTGGAAACAAAATATACATAATATTACCCAAAAACAAACACCTCTATGTGCTAATGTTGAGAAACACACAAACGCAAAGTGCCATGTCTCTGGGAATTCAGTTCACTTCCCTGTGATGTTATGCGCTTAGCCTACATTTCCATCCCATAATCAAATGACATACAAGCCTTACAATCTAATGACACAAATCTACTGCGTCGGATCTGATTGTGATCCAGAGTTTTACCTCCGGGTTTAACTGCGACAGATTGCTGTCAGGTGCACCGTAGCGTGGGTTTCTGCTGAGTTTTTGGGTTCGGAGCGCACCCCCCATTACTCATCCGCGAGGCGTCGTTTCAACGAGGAAGTGACGCAGCCTCTCAGGAGAGGCCCTTCCCCAGCCAAGCCTCCCAGCTCAATTAGCTTAACTCACCCAGGCTTTCTGCTGATGAAGGAATAAACACAGCAGAGCGGGAGAGAGGAGGGGGCTGCCCCCACACCCCCCTTACCAGAGCCCACAATCCTGGGAGTCCGTGGATTTCAACCCTAGTTCTGCAGTACATTCGAATGAACGGGTGTTCAATGGGTGTTCAATGCAGTGCACTGGTAGGACCAGACTGGACTCTGATTGAACACGCACAGCTTAGCAGCCCCACTGATGACACATATTTGATAACATGGTGGCGGTTGTTAAATATACGTTCATTGTTGCATTCATTTTTGTCGTTCCCGTGTCGGCAGTTAGTTAGTTTATCTGATGGTGTGGTGTGGGCAGTGAGATATTATCACAGCAGATGCATGACGTCCGTTTCGAAGCATTGTTAGGGTGACAGCCATAAATGTCAGAAAAGTTACAGTTTAGATAGGACAAAAAATGTACTCAAACTTGTATTCCCAGTCAAGAGAAATAGATAGAAAGATCTCCTTCCAGGAACAAACCGCTATCGACGAAATAATGGGAATTTTCTATTTTGCGCAGACACGCAACCACGACAAAAAGACAGCTGAGATAATCTGTCTCCCATCTGAAAATGAGAATTATCTTTTTTTTAATTCGCCCCAAGCTTTATATCCGTATCGAAATGACTTTACCAGTCCAAACTGCAGAAGGCAGGTGGTCCACATTTTAAATTCAGTGCATAAATCATTGAGATTGGTGATGGACGTGCTATCAGAGTGTCCTAAAAAGGCCAAGGTCTAAGGAGCCGCTTCTTTACATGCCAGCAGGGTGGTCCTTCCAGTGGAAGCACACGTGCTTCAAAGGCAAAGTGGAGAAAGTTCAAGGAAAAAGTGCTTGGCCAGCATAACTCAAGGCCGAAATCTATTTAATCACAGAATAAGGACAGTTCAAGAAGTGGCAATGTAATATTCTCTGCATAAACTCCACAGCCTCAACTCCTGACCCCCCTGCCAGAAGTGTGGCCGCTTTTATGATGCGGAATACATCTAAGTGCCTGCCCGCCAATACCAAACTCATTTCATCAGAAACAAATAAACCCCCGGCACGCTAGCCCGGACTCAGCACCATAACTCTGGGTCTTTGGTGTAATTTGGTCCTCTCGCTGCTCCGCGCCCACGTAAGCGCATCCCGCTGAAAAAAAAACACAAAGAAGACAAACACGGGGAGGTCAATAATTGCGAGCGGGGCGGGAGACGCAAAGCTTCGTTGTTGTTGTTGTTGTTGTTTTTGGGAAAGGGGCCCCGTCGGCGCGGTTTGTGTTACGCCTGCACACGCACGCAGAGGTTAAGGAAAGCAATTAATCCGGAATGCGCCACAATCAAAAGAAGGTCACCTCCTGACACACGGCAGCAGAAAACGGGATTGAAAACACTCCTTTACGGACGCACAAGCATGATCGCCGAACGCTGGCGATCTCGTGTAAAGCGAAATCCCTTATATTCATGTGAAATTGATAGCAGACAGCTTATATACAACTGACTATTTTCTGCTCCAAATTCAGACGGCATTATTACCCAGGCGTGCCCGGGCACGTCAATGCTGCGTGCTTTCCCCCTTTTCATCTCAGCTATTTATTTTTCATAGCACTATAGCGCATAACATTTCACGTCCGTGAGCAAGGAAGACATAAAATTTCATGCATTAGCTAATGACATCAATATCTAATTGTGCTTTATTAAGAATTTCATTGATTGTGTTGCAGTTCTCCAGTCCAATCTGTCTCCCGGAATCTGTTGCTATGCCACATTACACTTCCAGTGAGCTGCTAAATGTGTATCATTCTGGTTTTTGGCTCTGTGCAGCACTGCTGCTGAAGGAGCACAGAAGATGGGAACATCTACGCGTCCACTGATCACCATGGAGGGAATCAGGGAGCTGTGTGGCATAGAAAGGCATTAAAAACAGTGGTTCCTAACGTCAAAACTCCCTGCAAATCCTGATGTGTCTTGGTAGTGCTTGTTAGTGCATCATTCTTCCTGCAAAATGAAGAAAAAAAACTTTCAACCCCAACAAAAGTAGACAGCAGCAGCCAACAGTGTTCTTGTTCAATTCCAGACTGTCTCTTCATTTTATCTTCACAGGCCAATTAAATATGATACTTCCTCGCCGCGTTAGCCTGCCGTTGTCTCCCACTTGTACCAAACACTGAGCAATATCAGTAAAAAGGCTCTGGGCCACTTGTTATATATTCACTTTCATATTTTGCACAACAAATAAGAGCAGCAGCAGCAGGCAGAAGCTTAACCGGTCAGCAATGAGTAAGTGGCAGCACTTTTATGAAGTCTGATTAGATAATTATTCATCCATATAATAGCAATATGTCGCAAGGTAAAGAAGAGACGGTTCCATTATTGCTGCCATCATAGGCGGGCCCATGGGAATCTCCGGCAAAGGAATAAAAGTGGGTACCAAGATATAAGTAAATAACAGAAAGAACTTCCCAGCAGCAAAGGTAAAGACTACGGAATATAAAAACGGCAGACAGAATTTACAACTGATCAAACTGCAGGTACAGAAAATGGCCATCGCCACTAGCTGGCCTCTGAAGGAAAGGATTATAGATTTCACTGTCAGAAAATGGAAAAAAACAAGGTATTTATATGTCACATCAAAAGCAGTTAATATGGGTAAATGGCATGAGAGAGGAAAGGCTACAAGACAACTAAGGAGAGAAAATACCTCTCAAGATTATTAAGCCTGAGTTTTTATGTACAATATTGTGCAACCTAGTGGAGCGCTGATACTTGAGTTGATCCTGTTGTGCAGATTATTTGTAAGATTGTTAGATCCCCGTGACCCAGGTGACTTACTGTGTGCTGCTTACATTTCACATACAAAGAGGGAGTTTTACCAAAATCAGGTGAGTAAATCTTTTCTATGTGAACAGCTGCAATCGCGTACTCACCTTCTGACATAGCCCCTCACCGCCCCACTAAGAGAACACAAGCAGGTGGAGGTACTACAACATGAACCGCATGGACTTGCCCTTATCATGTAACGGTAACACCTGTGGAGGGGCCGAGGAGGCCTAAAAACCTGCAGTAAAGAAAGAGATAGGTGCCGTGCATCTGACAAGTTGAAAAATGCATGAGGCGAGCTCCTCAGAAACACACGGAAAGCAGTCTGTTTCCAGAGCCCTTCTTTTAAGCTTTTTGAATGATAGGCCTCACTCTTAAACGCCAGAGTGGTAAATACTCCCCACTGATGTCAAAGCACGTTGAATCTATCACTTTTTGAAATGTGACTGCCAGACAGTGATTCAGTCTGGAATGTCAGGACATGCTGATGTGTCATGAAATTTTCAGCACCTTGGACAGCTACGTGAAGAAACTGAGCGAAAGGAGACGTTTTTTTTCCCCCTCCTCCACTCTCTCTCTCTCTCTAGCTCTTCTTCACACTCTCTTGTTCTTTCTTTCGCCGGAATGCATGTAACTGCAAAAATGCATTTCACCCGGTAATAATTAAGTGACTACGGCAAAGACTGTAGCCCACGCGACCTCAGACCTCAGAGCGGAGCCGCAGTCAAGTTTACCCGCAAGACCCTGAGACTCTAGTTTCTTCTAGCCTCCGTGACTCAGGAGAGGCTGAATAATGCAGAGGGTTTTACACGGAGCGCATAATCTGGCCACAACAGCACACTGTGTCAACGTTTCCCTTATTTATTTATTTATTTATTTACCGTCAAATCCAAGGAGGGAATTTGCTGAGCTCCTTACATCATGCAGAGTAGCAGTTTTTATTTTTTAATGCTTTTCTTGTAAAAGAGGTTTTGAAAACCTTCCACGGGACTCCAGCGCAAAACTAAATTCGCAACCTGCATTAGAGCACCGGGACTCTGTGAGTCAGAGGAAGCGATCTGCAGTGTTAATGGATGAATGAACTATTCCGCCGTCTCTAATGGTAAGCTCAATTCTTTCGCTCCACACTTAGTCTCTACTTGCTGACTGATATCGGCGCTCTCTTTTTGTATGGATCCAGCATGGCCTCAGTCTTGCAGGTCATTTGTAATTGCTCGTTATTTTAATAATGTTGGGGATGTCTTTTGTTTACAGCATTGCTCATTTTCTTTGTGTCTAAAGCAGCCGTAGCGCAAGACTCATAAACCATTTAGCTACAAAAATAGCTAAAGGCTTCTTATACAGTGCATTTCTTTGCCTTCATTGCAAATGGAGGAGAGAGTGGCGAAAGTGCATCAGCACCTAAGCCATCATCACTGCCTGGCCCATTTCCCCTCTTTGTCCTCAGTGTAAAATGAAGACTGAGACATGCTCTAAGAGGTCTGCTGATGTTTTCTTCTCATTCTGTACGTAGGCCAGTAGCCTTTTCCAGATGGGGCTGTGGCTTTCTGTGCCATCGGGGGTTAAACTTGGTAAAAGGGGGTCAGTCTGAATGAACCGCATTCACGAACCATTTACAATCTACTATCATTAAAAAGTAGCTTTAGTGATAATTATTGTGCCCACAGTGTGATGGTTTTTCAAAGAGCAGTCTTTCTGAACCTGAACAGAGCTACCTTCAATGTGATTTTTCTGAGAAGCAGTCAACAATACAGATCAAGAGTGAGGAAAGAGACACATGTATTTGACATTAAAGGTATTTAATTGCCATATAATAATTTGCAAACTCCACATTGATTGTTGAATAAAGTACAATGTTTCACAGTTGATATGTTGCATACCTTCTATAATGACTATCTCTAGTAAGACATATTTACTTTAGAATTCAGCAAATGGATTTCATACCATATTACGGGAGATTGCTTTTAAGGATAACGACACCATTAAAATCACATGGGGGGGGGAGCAATCAACTTTCACTATCACAAGAGTCCAGAATAAGCTCTGCACTGCTGAATGTCAGACCTGTTAGCGTTACAGTACACTACTTTCATTGGTAAAACAGTTTCCTCTGTCTGTTTGTTTCTTCTGGTACATATGCAATATAAAAATTTAATTTAATTTGATGACCTGTAGATTGATAGGCTAAAAAAAAACAAAAAAAACGATATGCCTTACTGATCTTGTAAATTTGTGTCCATGGTCCTAATTGGGCCTCTTCATCCCTCAGTTTGAAAGATTGTACTATTGTTCTGTTTTATTGAATGTATTCCTCAGAATAAGATTATTTATTTTGTCTATTGTATTAATACATAATTAACAAAAAGGTCATGGTGTGGTTTTTTGATCCTTGCAACGCGATGTAACTTTAGACTGGCATCTGTTAGTTAGGGAGTAGCAGTTTCCTAGAAACGAGTTCACCATGTCTATGCTTTTCCATTGTATCAGCATAACACATGCGACAGTGGCGCGTGCAAACAGCGCCAAAAGTTACTGGACGCCACGTACCATTTGCGTCCATTAAAGCAATTGTTTTTAAATAAGTTTGGATATAAATTAAATATGGATACGTAATATGCACGTAGGAGATCACTACAGCCATCGTATTATAAATAGATAGTAGCCAAATTTTGCTGCTCTTGACGACTGCATAGTTACAACTGACACTGATGGTGACGCAGACAACAGAAATGCACACCGCGTTTCTGTTCACGTTCTGCATCCTTAAAAAGCGAGCGCAAGATTTTTATTATAAAATGTAAACATGTTATTGTTTGCCGGACTATACGTCCCCTATAGCCTACGGTCGAAATCAACTGCGTTAACTCTTCAAACTGCATGCAGTGCGTGGAAGAGGTCAATTAAGTTATATCAAGTTAATTTGGTGATTAGTGTAGGCTACATGCACTAAGGCATTGTACTGACACTCCGTATCCTTCACACCAACCTCAGCCATTCCAACGGAGTTAATTATATTATATTCGTGGAATAATTGGCACATTTCCCAGTGAAATACTCGCTCAAACCAATATTCCATTAAAAATGCAAATTAAAATCTCTGACAAACAACGCCGAGCCTTGAGGGTCGCTAGTCAGCACCGCGTCGCACGTTGTATCAAGGGATCTGGATGTACTGCATGCTGTTACAATTGCTTTCTGTAGTTGCACTCCTTGCCTTCAAATATGCATTGTACTGTTTTGCCATTTTATGCAAAAATAATGCTCATTTTATATGTATGCCAAACTATAAAACTACACAGCAGAACAGAAGTAGTCTTGCACTTAGTTGAAATGGAGTCCTCAGAATTCCGACGAAGTGTTGGTCCTACCTGGTCGTGTGCATTTTCCCAGGTGAAGTTGTGAAGACAGGAGGGAAACAGTTCATCTTCAGACAGCGCATAACCTTCCATCGTGTGCGATGTCGGGAAAACGAGGAGAATGTTTAAGTTTGGAAATCTTTTTTTCTTCCCTCGACGAGTCTCTGCCCTGCTTGTTCTACAGCGCCGAGTGTTTAACCAGAAGGAACTGTGTTGCTGCTTTGCTCTGTCACGTGGACACCTCCTTTCGAAAACCGAGAAGCCTTCATTGGAGCAAGATTGTATCATGCTTCTTTATTTATTCCCCGCGAGACTATGTAACCCTTTTAATCTCGGTTTTATTAACTAAAAATCTAATTCAAAGGCATAAGTAGTAGTAGTAGTGTTCAGTGAGGAGCTTCAACAGGTCGTTTTTTTGTGTTAGGCACAGTAGCCTAGTAATACAATTGTTTCAACTTCCATCATGATAATAGTAAATGGTTTAGATAAGCTGTGCACTAACAATAAATATCTGTTTTGCTCCTGATGTGCAATTCAAAAAAATGTATTTAATAAAGAAGCTGTGTTTGTAAATATTAATTCTAATTTAGAAACAATGTTGCTATTACATTGTGTGGGGGTAAACCAAGTTAAAACAAGCATAAGTTGGTTGACATTGCTGAACTACAGTATATCCTTTATAAGGACCAAGTATGAGGGGCACAGGCTTTTGCAAAATGTCATGATATGGTCTCTCGGATAATAAAATTTTCACGACAGGCAATGCAAATTAAGTTGTTAGTATCCGAAGAGGCATGTTCTGTGATTACCAAAAGATTGAGGATGATGTGATGCCTTCTGAAGTGTAGAGAACAGAGTCACTCACAGGTATACAAGTACCTTAAAGCCTATACAGGGAAGTCAAGAGGAAGTGTAGAGAACAGAGTCACTCACAGGTATACAAGTACCTTAAAGCCTATACAGGGAAGTCAAGAGGAAGTGAAGAGAACAGTCACTCACAGGTATACAAGTACCTTAAAGCCTATACAGGGAAGTCAAGAGGAAGTGTAGAGAACAGAGTCACTCACAGGTATACAAGTACCTTAAAGCCTATACAGGGAAGTCAAGAGGAAGTGAAGAGAACAGAGTCACTCACAGGTATACAAGTACCTTAAAGCCTATACAGGGAAGTCAAGAGGAAGTGTAGAGAACAGTCACTCACAGGTATACAAGTACCTTAAAGCCTATACAGGGAAGTCAAGAGGAAGTGTAGAGAACAGAGTCACTCACAGGTATACAAGTACCTTAAAGCCTATACAGGGAAGTCAAGAGGAAGTGTAGAGAACAGTCACTCACAGGTATACAAGTACCTTAAAGCCTATACAGGGAAGTCAAGAGGAAGTGAAGAGAACAGAGTCACTCACAGGTATACAAGTACCTTAAAGCCTATACAGGGAAGTCAAGAGGAAGTGTAGAGAACAGTCACTCACAGGTATACAAGTACCTTAAAGCCTATACAGGGAAGTCAAGAGGAAGTGTAGAGAACAGTCACTCACAGGTATACAAGTACCTTAAAGCCTATACAGGGAAGTCAAGAGGAAGTGTAGAGAACAGTCACTCACAGGTATACAAGTACCTTAAAGCCTATACAGGGAAGTCAAGAGGAAGTGTAGAGAACAGTCACTCACAGGTATACAAGTACCTTAAAGCCTATACAGGGAAGTCAAGAGGAAGTGTAGAGAACAGTCACTCACAGGTATACAAGTACCTTAAAGCCTATACAGGGAAGTCAAGAGGAAGTGTAGAGAACAGTCACTCACAGGTATACAAGTACCTTAAAGCCTATACAGGGAAGTCAAGAGGAAGTGTAGAGAACAGAGTCACTCACAGGTATACAAGTACCTTAAAGCCTATACAGGGAAGTCAAGAGGAAGTGTAGAGAACAGTCACTCACAGGTATACAAGTACCTTAAAGCCTATACAGGGAAGTCAAGAGGAAGTGAAGAGAACAGAGTCACTCACAGGTATACAAGTACCTTAAAGCCTATACAGGGAAGTCAAGAGGAAGTGTAGAGAACAGTCACTCACAGGTATACAAGTACCTTAAAGCCTATACAGGGAAGTCAAGAGGAAGTGTCAATCAGCAAGTGTGTGTGTGTGTGTGTGAGAGAGATATGAGGTTGAAGTTACAGTGCAAGAACGGATCAGCAATAAAGAAGCTCCTGAATGCCATAATCTAAAAGATATCATATTGTTTACTTCAACATGCCACAATCCTCTGTCTCATCCTGTCACACTGGAGGGGAGGGGGGTGCCAGACCAGTGCTAATGGAGGTGCGCGGTCTCAGCCGCTGAGCGATCAAGCATTGCAGGTGGTCAGTCACCCTTTCATTGGGCTGGGACAGGCTGCATTTTCTAGTGTAAAGCGTTTGACCCCCTGGTACCGCATGCCTGACCACAGGCAATGACTCATTTTCAATTTAATGAGAAAATAGTTCCACAGAGACTCAATTACAATTTGTATGGGTTGACCCATGAAAATGATTTCATTTTTAAAAAATCTATATATGTACGTCGCTTTCCTGAAGACATCCTGCGTCCCGGCAACCACCCCGCTGGAGTTCTCTAAAGGCAATTCATCGTCTTCATGGGGGAACACCCCCTATCTTACAGTGGAAACCTGCAGGCAGTGATGACCTTATGTCACAAAGAAATCCTACCCATAGTTCTCTGGGGCCATGGTGTTTGCGCCTGTATTTGCTTGCCTATTTTTGTTCTGAGCAGGTTGCGCCTGTCTTGTTCCATTGTTGGTCTGTGAATTTGGCAATTTTTTAATGTCTAGCACGAGGTTTTGTTAAGGGGAGGACTGGCTTTTCAGACACAAAGGGGGCCCTTTTGTCTTCATACCTTTGTTTCTTTTCCCTTGATCTGATGTGGGTGCATCAAGACAGATTTAACCTTTTGAATGTTGTTAAATTGGCTTAATATAGAACAACTTCCCAGTCTAAATCAGGTTTTCAGGATCCACTTCAATGACTTACATAAGAGGAAGAGGAAATTTCTAAAACAAGGACCATGTATTTCTGTTTTAGCTCCTTCTCTCCTTCCTCTGTACGCACTATTGCTTGGACTCCAATGATACTCACTAGATTATTAACACCCTGGCAATTTTTAGAAACAAGTTTACGACTTCCAAAACACTAGTATTATGTAATGTGTAATTTAAGAGACTAAGATTCATTTAGGGATAATTGTGGATGAGTCATTTCCTTACAAGATTATTTTAGGGCTGTGCATCTCTTTAAAGCTATTCTATGCGTCTGAGATGCAAGGCAAGTTAATTTCATATCTTTATAGACTCCACAAACAATTACGCTATAATGTTAACAAAAACATTGACGCTGCGTAAAGTGTTCCTAATGTGTTTGAAGCCCTTCGGTTCCATGTATTTATGATGACAATTACACGAACCAAAGTCCTGTAAAATACATAATACACAAATCAATGAAACGGACACTCGTCTCAAATAGGCCCGTTTATACCCAGCAGTCCGATTTCACCCGATTCACTTTCTCTGAGACAGAACGCGATCCAGACGCATGGCCTGTCCCTTATCTTTATCACCCGTTCACAATCGACCATAATCTCTCATCAGTTACAGATTAAATTAAGATTATGGGTTGCAATGAATTTACGAAGCTCAAGAGAGAAGGCAATTCCAGTTCTCGGTTAGCAAGAGTCACCGAGCAAAGCGAGGGAGAATCACCGAGGTTTTAGAGCTGCGATGTCAAAGCCAAGACTCTCTGAGGACGCCAGAGGTGATTCTCTTTTACTATTTCTACTTTATTGCAATATCCTACACTATTTGTTCCCTGTAAATGTGTGCTTCTTTCTTACTGACTATATTACCGAGACATTGAGCTGCAAACCTGGCGACAAATATTTCAGAACATTTCAAGAGAACAAAACAAACAAGAGGAGACAATATTATGAGAAGCAAGCAGGGAAAGCAAAGAATTTTTACCAACCATCCCTTTATCACAACCAGCTCAGTATGAACATTGTTTCTGTATATCTGTACTTCGGAGAAGATTAGCTGGTTAAATAGGAGAGCCAACCTGGGATTTGAACAGGATTTGTGAGTTTCTGTCCATGTCTTGAGTACATCTGCCTTCTCGGGTTGTTTTGAATATATTGACATATTAATATTACCAGGGCCTCATGTTAATATATTTGAGAGAAGTGCAGAGGTTCCCTTTGAATGAGAAAATAGCTAATTCTGATATTATTTTTTATGCAGCATTCGCTGTGCTGCTGTTATCCATTTTAATTTTGTTTCATTAATGAAAATACCACCCCACCCACCCAGTCTTATTTTCTCAAAGGAATGGTTGTCCTCGTTGTTCAGTGTACTGAATTCATTTTTCTTCCAACAGATCAATTTACTTGGGTCAAGACTAAGCTAACAAGAGTCAACATAACACAACTAATTTAACTACAGAAGCAGAATGTACTTTGGACATCTTATGGGAGATGCAAACTGTGGTATAAATGTAATATTACAGATAGAGAGTAGCAAGCACTGTCAAAGATGGCATGATTGAATTGTTCCATTGCACTGTCACCAGAGGGGCTATTACTTCAAATTAGCATACAATTTCAAACCAGGACAGATGGATTTGTCACATTCCAGTTGCCATCTTCTTCCAAGATTGGCTGTGCTTCTGCTGTGTGATGGAGATAAGACACCTGTCTGCACCAGATTCGGGGTGGCCGGCGGAGGGTGCCAGCGCGGGGCACTGCTGAGGTGTCTGCAATAAATTCTCCCACAAACTGTGCTCTGCTACTGCGAAGCCTCCTTCCCACAGACCATTGGGGCTGGAGGGGGAGCCATTCCGGCTCAAATCGGTGATTATAGCAACAATCCACCGCTGTCTGATGCCGTCATTCTGACACTCGTTTGTCCCTGAGTTTGCGTTTTTTGTTGGGTAATGTTCAAAATTGGCTCTCGTGTGTGTCCGAATACTGTCCCCCGGTTCCACTGAAGGGGGGGCGATTACCACAGTAGAATGGGAAATCAGCTTGCAATGCCAAACACATGGTGAAAACCTCCCTTTACCCAAAGATGGACCACCTCAACAAGCAAGGACAGCCAGCATACAGCAACTCGCCATCTTAACCCTCAGATCTCCACAAACACAAAGTAAATAAATATAAGTATTTTAAACCATTGCAATATGAATGCATAATAGTACAGATGAATACAGAAAAGGTATTTAAATTCTTCCAGCTGATACCGCCATGGAAAACCGAGAACTATTTAAAGATAGATTTTACTAATGATTACTCAATTGCTGAGTTAAGGGCCAATGTTCAGGTAAACATTTTAATAACCATTATCTAATCCTAATGTTCCTATTGATGGTTTTCTCCCATATAGCAATATTGTTAAAGATACAATAGGAGGGGGAATGAGTGATGTCATGAGCTGAAAAGCGGGTAATTGTATGTTCAGCTCTGACTGTATGTCATTAGCCCCTCTCTAATAAAATATAACTAGAGAAAAAAATAATGATTTTTCAGTAATTATGCTTGAGAAGATCAATGCAAAACACTGAGCATGGGGGAAAAAAACTCTCCTGAAGATCAATTGCGTATAATTTCCGATCATCTAAAACGAATGTGTTTTCTGCTGGGCTGATTTAAGAGGCTAATCTTTAAGTGCAATTTCACGGTTACATTTCCGTTTATTTTACTGTTAATTAAAAAAATAAAAAAAATACATGACTTTTTTTCATGGGAAAAAGCCATATACTTTAACTTTCAGCCATACATGCAACTCAAAGCTGTGTGAAGAATATTAAAATACACATGCTAAGCTTTCCGTCCAACTTGAAATGCTGTCAGTACCCTTATTATTCTAATGGTTCCTTCGCAGAACCCTATTGCATACATCACCCCATAAAAGTCCGTGCTCAAAAGACTTTGGCTGCCCCTACACCTGTACAATACGGCTCCAACTTCAATCAGGGGGGCAAACGTTTACTTAAAGGGATAGTTCGTAATTTTGGACATAATGTCTCAATTACGACTTACCCATGATGTAGTTGATTGATGGAAACCATTTTCAGATAATTCCATGCTGTCCCTTCTTTTGGACATACACACATGGCTAATGCTAGCGCAACTCTAAGGTAACTGCTAGCATCCACTACCAAACGCACTTAAACACTCCACAGTGCACCCAAAGCAAATAAAATACGATGACAGTCCATCAGGGTTATTTTCAGTGATTATACCATCATTTTTTAAGTCAAACTATCGTTGAATCCTTTACTTTGTGCTGACCTATATTCTCGGTGGAAGTATGGCGGCAGAGCGATACTTTACGTTACCTACAAATGTAGTGCCGGCACTGGTAGACTAGAACAACAAAGACCACCAACAAGTTGCAATGGCCACGTTCGCTCCGCCACCGTACTTCCACAGAGAATATAGGTCAGCACAAAGTAAAGGATTCAATGATAGTTTGATTTCAAAAATGATGGTATAAACACTCAAAATAACCCAGATAGACTGTCGTCGTATTTTATTTGCTTTGGGTGCACTGTGGAGTGTTTAAGTGCGTTTGGTAGTGGATGCTAGCAGTTACCTTAGAGTTGCACTAGCATTAGCAATGTGTGTATGTCCAAAAGAAGGGACAGCATGGAATTATCTGAAAATGGTTTCCATTAATCAACTACATCATGGGTAAGTCGTAATTGAGACATTATATCCAAAAATCCGAACTATCCCTTTAAGGTCCCTTTTGAAGTTCTAGTGTCTTCCTCACATGTAGCCGTAAATAATATTCACCCCATCTTGGGCATACGCCGCTGTAATGTACGATGCCATAGGTGGAAAAGGGATTTGTTCTTCTTCAACTAATGGATTTACACGGTGTGGAAGTGAAATCCCAGGCTAGTGCCATAAACACATCTGCTTTAATAGGCTGCGGCTACATTAGCAGTGCGCCGAAACCTCTTTCTAACGGTCTGTTCCAGGGCGGCAGGTGGCTTTTAAAAAAATGCTTGTACCAACATCTGAGAAGGGCAAAGCAAAGGCATGCACTATAATTCAGGTGCGATGAAAGTTGGGGTTGAAAAGGACCGACTAACTGGCCAACAGTTGGAATGCACAATGAGGGAAGAGAAAGAAAATGTCACACAGGAACAAAACCGAGCGAATACATTGTCAACAGCGTGAAAGCAAATGTCCCAGATATAAGGAAATAAATAGTGAATCTCAAAAAGAACAGACTCCCCTGCATTGAACCATGGCCATTTTTGCATAATCCACCACAGGGACTAGACTCAGGAGTTCAGGAACTGTCAAGGGTTTATTTTTTATTTATTTATTTTTACTTTGAATAATGCTTTGAGTTTATGAAGTTACCAAGCACCCAAATAAACATTAGTTTGTGCACATAGCGTGGACTGGCACAGCAAGCACGGCCGACAGGCCGTCTCCGGGTGTCCCCGAGGCGACGGACTCTGGTGATCCCTTACTTCATGGGACCTCAAAGTTTCAGGACCTCCACTGACCCCCAAGCCTTGAGGGTTAGACCTGTTTACAAGAGTTTCAGTTCTGGCCTCTCATCAGTATTTCACATGTGGATTCTCACCATTGAATTCCTCCTTGGTTCAAGCTCCATTTCATGCAGTTCATTTTATTTGGGACTGCAGACCAACAGCTTGAGGGAACTTCTTAAGAATTCCATGCAAGCATCGGTTTGGCTCACCTAACTTTCCCTATACATTTTAACAAAACAAAACAAAGGTTTGATATGCCAGCCAAAGGTAATTGCCTGTCTACACTACACAAAAACTGTAAAACAGTTGAAATGCTACACTCTTAGCGTTTGCTTGCATACTGGAAGTGCTGTTCTAGTTTTGCACCTTCTGATATCTGTTTTCTAAGGAGTGATGATATAACATTAAACACTGTGAATCAGTGAAAGTTACACGTTCTTTCACAAGTACAAAACAAATGACAGATTCTCATGACGTGACATTTTGGGTCAAACGTAAGTTCCGGCTTTATGTAGGATGACATATTATGTAAAATGCCATTTTAAACTGTGACATAATACACTACTAATTAACTTTCCTGCCCCTTCCTTGTAAATGATTTATAAGGATCTCACACTGTGGTAATGAAGCCATTATACATGTTTCATAAGCATTAGGACTACATACTTCATGTAAAGTTCTAATACATTCACAATAGTGATGTCCATATATACACAGTGCAGTCCAAAGGTATTTGGACAGCAACACATTTTATTTGTTGCCGTTTTGGCTCTGTACTCCAGCACATTGGATTTGAAATGGAACTGTGACTGAGTTTAAAGTGCAGACTTTCAACTTTAATTTGAGGGTGTTTACACGTAAAAACAACAAAAAATGTGTTACTGTCCAAATACTTTTGGGCTGCACTGTATATTTTACAACACTCCACTCCTTACATTACTACAACATTAAAGTTGAATGCGATTCCATTACTACACTGAAGAATGTTGGGTAACACTTTTTGAATGGTTCATAAGAGCCACACAACCCCTCTGTAAGCAGTACATAACATAGTGCAAGGATGTTCGAATCTGGAACTCGAATCCAAATCTGGCCCAGGTTCTTTCTCTCAGGTAATTCACTGTCTTCACACCTGGCTCCCAGGTAAAGGGAGGGTGGAAATCCAGCAGTTCCTGGCCCTCAAGGACTGTGATTTGAATAACAGGGATATAGTGCGTTATGTTACCACTGATGCAGCAAGTGACAACCATATCATACCAGGTGAACCATGCTTGTTTGCAGTCGTTGACATTAACATTAATGTCTATGCAATGCTTAAGAATATGCTATAAAGTGCTCATGAAGGAGTGACATGATTCTTATGAAGGACCATTCATAGAATGAACTACCAAATGTTACTTTGGTCAAGGCTGTTGACCCCCTTTCATATTGTCAGCAGTCAACAAATAGGATGAGCTCAGATTCCAGTTGTTCTTTTTGGACATAAAATTGATGGCAAATTAGTGGTCTTCTGTTCTGCCACATTTTTTAGTCCAGTTAGTGTATGCACCAGTTTTAAAAAGCATATCAGAGAACCTACTAAAAATGTCATATGTTCATGCTTTCATTCCACAACATGTAAAAAGACCTAGAACTGTACAGGATCCATTTATAACAGACTAAGACCATCTTTCAATCAGTTCACTTTGTTTGTTTACCAATCTGTGATGCACACACTCCTATCCAAATTAAACATTTTCCCCAAGCAAAAAAAACAAAACAAAAAAACCTTCAAGTGAGAATGAGCCTCAAGGGTTCAAAATCTATGCAAATTTCTTTTCCTTCATGAAATACATACAATTTAAGTACTGTGCTGTACAAATCAGCACATATTAATTGGTCCAGTTCTTGACTACATGCAGTGTGGAATTGACTGCTTAATCAGGCTACATTCAGTGAGCCATTCACCATGTAATGAGCAGTGGGCTTTAGATGTTATCACTTGTCCCCATCAATGCACATTTTGTTCAGAATAGTTTATGTGAAACCCTCAAAGTCCTCTCAACACAGGCAATGCACAGCCATTCAATTCAAAGGAGACCAAACACATGAGCACAAACGGATCATTTCAGAATAGATCTGGTTCCACAAGGGAAACGTCACCAAGAAGGCGGTAGTGCCAAAGATTCTCTAGTTACAATACCCTCTCTGGTAGTGCGCTTCACATCTTTGGAGACTCCCAAGAGTATAAAAGTGTCTGCTCATGAATACGGACTCGAGATCAATATCTACTTTTTTTTTTTTAAAACCTAAAAATGGGTTGGGTTAGAACTAGAGACAAGATCTCCATATCAGTCTCTATTTATAGAGGGAAGAAAGCACCAGAGTGGAACATTCAGGAATGGCATTTTAAATGGGTCTTGAATACCTAAGTTCTGTACATTTCATTTATCAACAAAGGATCATTTTGTATGAGAAAATGTATACATGTTGACTTGATCCTCACAGATCTTCTACATGCATAACACCTGTCAAAAGCAATACAAACTGCAAATGTCATGACTTAACTATATTGGGGTAATGGTATATGGTAATAATTAAGGGGAAAGATGCTGGCATGACACCTTAAACAGACTTATTGCCGATGGGTTTTGACACTCATTGTTTATTTTGCACAGTGCAGTCTATGGGTCTGATTCACTAAGACCTTCAGCGGGTGCAAAACCAATAACATAACCAATGAATGGTGCAAAAAATAAAATAAATTTTAAAAAAAACCATGACTAATCATTGGTCATGTTAATGGTTTAGCGTGTGCTAAATGGTTTTGCACAGTAAATCAGGCCCATAATGTGCAATAAGAGCTTACTCAAATTTCCAAAGGGTGTGCATTGACATTCTTAAGTCAAAAACCGCTTTCTGTTGGAACACCTTTTCCCACTAAAACAATCTAGCACATAGCACTTGGGACCTCAAAAGACAGTCCGAGCAGTTTAAGATGGAAGGTTCCCAAAGGGGTCCTCACTGCTGCCAGAGCACTCCATGTTTATCAAGACCATGACTATTTAATGCGCTCCAAGCAACTTCAAAGGCTCCGAGCCGGAGCGCATGCAACTCCTACGATATGCACATGGTCACTGCACGGCTTGGTGAAAGGCTTTTCATTGATTGCCTTTCTAAACATTTATAATTAACAACAGTTCTCTCAGATTACCTCTTGAATTCCCATTTATGTCTGCTAAAAATACGTCGGCTTTAATTGATTGGTAGCATTAAGAATTTTCCTGTAAATGTACCAGTCCTTCAAGTCCTCGCTTTTCACCACTAATGGGAAAGGGAGCTTTGCAGTCCCTTTAGTATATTGTTTTACTGCTGGCCAGGCCAAAAAAAACCCACTCCCTGCATTTAAAACAAAACAAAAAAAAAGTTGTCAACAAATGACTATAAATAATGTCTAAAAAAAAAATGCTCATTTGTGCAACTTTTTCCCCATTTATTTCCATTCAATCCAAATTTCCAAATTGTCCACATATACACAACTCCTCCAGAGCTATACCAACGGCTAGCAAAAAAAATGCATACATTTCTGATGCCCTTGGGATACATTAACATTCCGTCCAATAGAGAGAAGTCTAGGCCTTTCCCTAGCCAGTGCTCCTTTTGTTTGCAAGTGCAGATCAGTGACAATGCACTGGTACACACTACATGCATCTGAAGCTGCCAAAACTGATTAGTTGTTTTTCAATTATTATTATTATTATTATTGAAATCGGAACTCCTTCAGTGAATAAACAAAGACTGTCTACACAAGTTTTTTGTTTTTTTTTAACAGTTCACGATGTCTAAAAGGAATGTCAACATCCACATGACTGATCATGCACGACATGGTCAATAACTGTCTTCCTGTTGATAGCCTGCATGAGGCAGCCTAGTATCCACTTCCAAAGCAACCTAGGTCATAAATGCCAATAATGACAATTTTACAGTATGTTATCAGATGAACAGGAAAAAAAGGGGGCCAAAGAAAAATATATAAAAATAATCAAATCTGAACAGTAAAGAAAAACAACATTAAAATCCTCCAAATGATGGATGTTAGACAGGTTGCGTACAACTTAATAAAGTTGTGATACTCTGAGCATTGACCACCGAAGTGGGTGTTCTTGTCACTAGTACTGAGTGTACTCCTTGGTTTGGAGTTTGGCGACGATGCGCTCCAGCTGTCTCTTGGCCTCGCACTGGGGGAAGTTGCTCATCTCGTAATACGGGGGAGCAATTTTGATCAGCCTATGAGAGAGAAAGAAACTCATTCACACGCACTGCGACGGCGACTGTGGGGAAATGGGGAGAAGACGGAAGCGACGGGTGCGGGGCCGTGCAGGGGGGCGCGGAGCGAGGGAACAGCTTACCACTCGGTTTGATGTCGGTGCACGTGCGGATGTAGTTCTTGGTGGTGAGCACAAACTCGTTGTAGAGAACCCACTCGGGCTTGTGGTCCAGGACTGTCGACGGGTGGAGCTGGACGACCTGGTTGTCCTTCACCGTCAGGTAATGTCCCGTCCTCTCCAGGTGGGCCACCTGTTCAAACACAAACACGTACACACAGCCATCAATATAACAAGGGCCTTCCAGCTCTCTCCCTCAGTCCTTCACTGTATCATTTATGCACTTCACATATGCCGCATGCAAATGTACAAAGAACAGGGGGAAAGATATGGGAACTTGGCATCGATTCCTTTCAAGGTTTCAGCCCGTCTTTGACACTTAGAACATTTTGAAAATGTGAATGAACAAAGACGTGCACAGAGGGAACTAACTCTGGTGAAGGAATTGATCTCAGTTTGAAAGTGATTGAACAAGGATGCGCACAGAGGGAACTAACTCTGGTGAAGGGACTGATCTCAGTTTGAAAGTGTTGACCTGAGCAATACTCGATGAATCAGAAACAGCCAGTTCATTCTTTTCCTGCAACACTTAAATATGCAGACGACGGCTGTTATGATTGCCGAAGCAATCAGTCTCAATAAAAACAATTCAAAACAAAGCATGCGGGGAAAATGACCCTCACTCAAACATAAGTGGCAAATTTGTCTTTCCGAAAAAGGTTAATGTTCTCAAATATTTAAATATTAATACAGTAATTCAACTTGTCAGGGTGTTCATTTCGTATCCCCTGGACATGCACTTTCTCAAAATGTTATTTATTTTTCTGAACAAGGTGAAATTGGCTTGATTTCTTATTCCGCACTCGAGGGCTGGTCGACGTCGAAACGTGCGGAACGCCACGCGTTCCAAATGTTCTACCCACAAGGTTTTCCTTTGTAACAATGCTGCTAGTGCTTTAATGGGAAAACAACACGTACAATCATAAAACCAAAAAACCAGCTGTGAGACTACATTTACAGCTCTGGTCTGCGTCTTCAAGGACGTGGCTCTTATAAACCCTGCGGGGAGGCGTTATAGGAAATGATACGACAGCAGCTAGTAAAGTCTGCATAAAACCCGCCTGGGGCTGACGCACCTGCATGAAGAAACCTGTGACCAGGGCGCGGCGGATGTTGATGTAGTAGTCGCGACTGGTGAAGTCTGTGCTTCGGCGGGGCAGATTGAATCTGTCCATGATCCTGGACAGCTGCTGGCGTACGTTGTCGGCCGACATCAGCGACCGGTAGTTTACAAAATTGTCATAGCACCACTGAACCCGACTCGTGGTCTGCCAGGAAGACAGAGGGGGAAAGTAGTCAACTCCCAAATTATGAACCCCTTTGGTCATACGTGTGCCAAGCAAGTCGTGTGCATTAAAAAGCTAAATGCATTCACAAGCTTGTTTTCAATCAGCACATCAGACTTTGTGAAACAAGACCAGCTACAAGAGCATCTTACTCAATAAACACTGACATCTCTATACATTCATTATTCATATGAATATAGCAACAGCACTTCATGAACAGAGTGAATGAGTTAGCTGGCTGCCTTAATTAAATCTCCCAGAAATGCGTTTCTTCAGTTTCGCTAAACTGTGCTAAAGGTTAGCCGCACCCATCATCATGGCGTTCAGGATTGCCAACTTGTAGTAAGCCTGGCTTGCGTGAAGAAAACGTACGCTGTCCCAATTCGTCAGATACTCTTTCAGAAAAGCTTAGGACTTCACAAGACACTGAGGCAAGGGGATGAACACAAAGACTAACATTTTCCATGGATATCTGCCTGCTTTCATGCCCCATTGGCAGAATAAGCCAATAACTGGATAAGATATGCACAGCAGTGTACAAATAAAATCTCATATTTACTGCTGAAATCAACAGGGGATGTAGCAATTAGCCAGGATCTCTACCATGTTGCAATTTGTTTCCGTTTCTCTTACTACCTTTCATTACTTTCCATCTTGAAATGACTATTATTTTGACAACATACTCAGTGATTATTTTCTGTATTTTGTATTTCCCGTTTTAACAGTATCCTATTCTATTAAGCAAAGCAGCCAGCACATTTTTTTCTCATTCATAATAAGATGTGCTTGAGTTCCTTGTATGCAAATGATTACTGTTAACTGTACTTTTAACATACATGCAACTGAATCTGGCTTAAGTTAGGCTAAAGCTAGTTTGATCACCATAAACAGACATCCTGAAAGGAGGTTAGCCGGCTAATGTGAGCTGAGCAAGCAGAAACCAGACAATTTGAACTAATCCTAACTTATGTCAGCCACCTTTGGGCAAATAGGGCTCTGGCATTAGAATAACTGAAAACAATGCCTTTATATGAGCACAGTACAATCATGTTCATGGCCGTAGAAAAAGAGGAGTATCCTCTCTAAACCGTACGCAGTCACCGGGGGAAGTTGTCATTGATTAAAAGATACATACGTACTCTGTTTGAATGCGTGGTAGACGTTGAGCAGGGTCAAATGATCCCCGTCTATGTGTGCGAACCTCATCTTGGACTCGTCAGCCGCCTTCTTGGCCTCCGTGGGACGGACGAAGCACTGTGGGACTAAACAAGGTTGGTATGGGCCCCAACACAGACGCCCATAGGGATAAGTCAAGCAGTCACAGACGAAGGAACAAGGCCTAGAGTTAAAGCACTTGAGAGGGCAGGGCAGGAACAGGGCGGGGCAGGGCGTGGCGGGACAGGACTTTCTCGTGGGCTCGCCAAACGCGCGATGAACTGCCTATTAGCTGCAGGGAGTTGTCAACCACGTCTGGAAGCCGAGAGTTTAAACGGAGCAACATTTACAAACAAAATAAATAATTCACCACCGCTGCACAGAAAATTGCAAAACGTTTTTTTACTTTTCCCCCATTCTATTTTCATGTTTACCAAGTCACTTACTATCAAGAGAAGATGGAAAATCCTGAAGACTGACTGACACAGACATATAGTGCCCTCTATTTATCACACAAACTTCTAAGTTTATGGATCATATAAACCATTCTTAAACTGATGGAACAACCATATGACAGACAATAACGGCGAGAGAAACGAAAATATACATTTTGGTGTGTCTAAATGCTCCGACTAGCATCGATCTATTGAAATACAAATGATGACTTTTTAATGAACACAGAAATGTGAACATTCGGTGGGAAAAATGCTACACTTATCTCACATTATTTATTCTTACTCGAGGGTTTGTGATCTTCTGAAATTATGGCAATTGGAAGTAGATCAATGCTGCTCGTATATCATTCCAGAGAAACTGAATTTTTTAACAAATATTGATCTGCAACTTATGGAACTAACAAGAAAGATACCTGAAAAATATAATAATTGAACAGATTCACCCTATTAGGTACACTGCCTGGCCAAAAAAAAAGTCGCACACTCGAATATTTCGTTGGACCGCCTTTAGCTTTGATTACAGCGCGCATTCGTCGTGGCATTGTTTGGACAACCTTATGCAACGTCACAACATTTATTTCCATCCAGAGTTGCATTAATTTTTGGCCGAGATCTTGTATTGACGACGGGAGAGTCGAACCACTCCGTAAAGTCCTCTCCAGCACATCCCAAAGACTTTCAATGGGGTTAAGGTCAGGACTCTGGTGGCCAATTCATGTGTGAAAATGATTCCTCATGCTCCCTGAACCACTCTTTCACAATTTGAGCCCGATGAATCTTGGCATTGTCGTCCTGGAATATGCCCATTGGTGGGATAATCTGGTCATTCAGTACATTCAGGTACTCAGCTGACTTCATTTTATTGCCGCATAACATTGCTGAGCCTAGACCTGACCAACTGAAGCAACCCCAGATCATAACACTGCCTCCAGAGGCTTGTACAGTGGGCACTATGCATGACGGGTGCAACGGCAACTTTTTTTTTTGGCCAGGCAGTGTATGTGCAATAACTGCTGATCTTTAAGGAAGGGGGGGGGGGGGGGGCATCTATCATATAGTGAAAATAAGTAAGGAATAAACCACGCCGGGCTGTCCCGTTATTAGAAACATAATGTACTTCGGGCGTGGTAAGTGAAGGGGCATCACCACCCCCGTCGTACGTTATTTTCCAATAATGGGACAGCCCGTTGTGGTTTATTCCGGTTATACCACGGTTACCAACAAGGATTATATATTAGTAGGGCTGACCCCGTCGAAAGATTTGCTTAGTCTAGCAAATATATTATACTATGCTAATACTATATACTAATACTATAGATACAGTACAGAGTTTGTTACTGTTAGATGTGTAGTCCTACTATGTTACGTTAATATTTCCAAACTGAATACTGCACCTCTAACCACAAGACTGCTTTGCTAGATTAAAGTTGTTGTAACCAAAATATTTGGCGAATACAAAAGTTTTAATCTGCAGATTTAACGTTATTTACAGACTTTATTAATCAGCTTATTAATTGTGTTGCTATGGTTACCATTCATAAAAGAGGTGACTATGGCAGCAGATAACGTAGACGGCGCATTCATTTGGAACGGTGATTAAGACTGAGTTGGAACTACTTCATAGGTATCCCCTTTACTGGAAATGCCCACCCTGCAGCCAATCACAAACGAGAATTCACCCAGACCGTGGTATAACCTAAAATACATTAGGTTTAGGTTTTATATTCTTTTAAAAAGGCAGAATTCAAAGTTCATAGCTGCTCAGCTAGATTTATGCCGCTACACCATGCAGCTAGCCCACTAGGTTGCTGTAATTAGTTAGCAGTAACGTTAGTAATGTATTCGCAGTACTCCTGTCTTTCAAACGTCAGTGAAAAACTTCCTTTAATGTCTGATATTGAAAACTATTAGCTGGTTTTAGTCCGTGGAGTACCGTACATTTGAAAAGCAATGTTAAAGCATTGTTAAGATATTTATTAAAAGATATGCACAAAGGATTATGTTGATGCATCTTTATTCTCATACCAAACCAATGTGTGCTAATAAAAGCCTTGGAAATGTTTTACTGTAGAGAACTGAATTAGCACATGATGATTTTTATTCATATAAACAGATAAATGCAAAGCAGGTTAGTGCCAATGGGGTACCAATGGGCATAAGTCTCTGGGGATAGCTGAGCACCAGACAGATTGGCATCTCTGAGGTAGCAAACAGAACAGGAGGAGAAACATCTGCCCTGCCCCGCCCCGCCGCTCTGGGCCTCAACGTTCTTTCAAAAGGTTCACGGCACACCCGACCGAAACGCCACGTTACACCTTGCGCCGCTCGCTCGCTCAAAGTGTTTCGATTAAATAACCCTGACTTTACTCCTTCCAAACGCTTCCCTTGCCTTTTCCCTTTATTTATTTATTTATTTTTTGTTTTTGTCAAAACCCCCTCCTATTCAATCATGAGCTTAACAGGCGAGCTCAATGTTTATTGAACACAACACCCAGCCGTTGTGGTGATATGATGGCTGTGCATACGCTGCTGACTTGGTAATGAACTCAGCAGAAATCCGCTCTCCAGCGCTCTCATTATTAATGCGCCCAGCGTTCAAACAGCTAGTTAACTCAATAAGCAGCATTCTGCTTTGGCAGCCTAAAGTGCAATTACTGCAGCAGCACATTCTAGCTGTGTGGACTATAAACTCATTAATTTAGTGTAGACATGCATTTTTCCCCCCCCATGACAAATATTAACTGACACCACCAGCTCTCGCCTCCACACGTCACTCGAGCGCTGGGGAGGGCCCTCCGCACTTCCATCGAGCAGGAGGGGGGGCCTACACCAAATTAAAAAGGCAGCCCAAATGAAGGCTAATTCGGTTTGCGGCGGTCCCGGAAAAATCCTTTTTTCGTCGTTGCCGTTTTTTTTTTTTTTTGGCCGGCAGGTTTCGTGTGGAATTTGCGGCAAGGCCGCCTGAATAAGGAGGCGGGGGGGCGCTGGGCGTTATCCTTGGCGTTACCTGACAGCATAGCGGTGATGGAGAGGATCTCGTTTGAGCAGTTGAACTCGCAGCTGGCGATCACCATCTTGGCGAGCTGCGGGTCCAGGGGGAACTCGGCCATCATGGAGCCCAGCTCCGTCAGGTCGCCGTCGTCGTTCTGGGACGCCAGGTAGTTGAGCAGCTCCAGGGCGCGCATCAACGTCTCCGGAGCTGCGGGGCAGAGAGGGGTCGCGCCGTTACACAGCGTGGCGGCGGACGGCTTCCGGAGAGCACTGCGGCAAACGTTCCTAACCCCGGCGAGCTCATTTTTCATTCACCCGCTCCAGTGCTTCAAAACAACTATACCACTGCCCGATGCAATTACGGGGGGAACCCTTTACTTAATGAATGAAAACAGGTTTACACCGTTTGGTCAAAAGAACGTCCCAGAGAAACAATTATTGACCTTGGGCTCTGGAAAACTGAAGCCTAATCATCAGTTGCATGTTAAGTGAAAATTACAGGCTTGGATTTGAGCTCAGAGGCACGGTGTGTCAGGCTCAAACCCTGCTGATGACAGCTTCTATTCCCCTTACCCTAGAAAACTCGTGCATTTTATTAAAGGGAAGAGATATCGATTTAGGGTTCAGGCTCTGCTTCTCGTACAAAGTGAAAGCGAGCACCATTACTTATAACACAAACGGTTCGAGTCACACATGGGTCTGGTTAAAATCCAGCTTCACGGTAATATTGAGAACCATGTAAAATGTAATCCATATACAACACACCAAATGTGAAAGAAAGCTATTAATCAGCATCACATACAATTGTGTAGAACGGCAGATATACATTACCCTAGCACGAGGCTAAATGAACAAAGGAAATCAGGTAGGACATCAGGCTAAATGTTATTGAGGAGTGTGGATCTCAACGGAGATTTATGACAGGGCCTAATTATACTGAAATGCTTTGAGATTTTTAGGATTACATTTATACAATAAATATTTTTGTTCAAGGCAAAATACTATTTCAATATATATACAAGGCATGAAATTAACCTTTTCACCCAATGGACAGAATGGCTTGTAGATTCTAAAGATAGACCAGCCATTTTCAACATTTCACCAGCCACATTACCTTTTACAATATAACACAACCTGGTTGGTTACCTGCCAAAGAGGCTGCTAGAGTAGAAAATATTACCAGCCGCAATCAAACTTGTACCAGCATTATGCTGGTGGTGCGGGGTGTCAATTTCACACCCCTGTATATATCCCTGCCTATGTGAACATAACAGCAAATGTAGGCAAACATAAGCCTCCGTGGGTATTTGGAGGGAACACACCGTTTTAGCATGCAAACCTGTCCAAGTAAATCACCAAGTCGGATAAAGCACACGTCAACATATCCAACATGTGAAACATTTGTCTTTGTAAAGCCTATAAGAAGTGAAAACAGCAGGATATGGAATACATTGCACTGTTTTGGTCTGGGGGAGCTCCATCTTTCTCCGTATGGCACATTCAAAAGATAGAAAAACAAATGCAGGGCTTGCATTGTTCATGTTTAAATTATAAAAATAAAATGAGACAAAAAATAAGAGAAATAAAAAAGAAATGGAGCTAAGAGCTTAAACTGTGCGTGCGTGCGCTCGTTTAAACTGTACTGTCTGGGAGTGACATACACGTCTGGCTGAAGACCTCTTTCAGAGTGTGTGTGTGTGTGTGTGTGTGTGTGTGTGTGTGTGTGTGTGTGTGTGCATGCGTGCGTCTCTCACTCTGGAGGATGGTATCAATCCCAGAACCATCAATTTTCTGCCAAGATTAAAGGTTATTCAGTCTCTTAATTGATCCCTCTCTGGTAAACTAACTATAGCCTAAAGCAAAAAGTATTGAAACTCACAAATGTGTGCCCTGCTCAGTGTTCTTACACGTCAGTATAAAGTTCCAAACTTAAAGACGCACGTGCCAGGACTGCCCTGCACATCAACGCATCGCACTGCCCAGTGTCCGTACAAACAAATCCCTTTGAGCAGGTCTTCCTTAATCATAAATAACTCCCAAAAAAAACGGCCTTTTGTTCACTGCGCGGCCAGCAGCGCGGCTCGTTGAATGTGCAGTGAGGGCAGGTCAACAGGAAAATAAGTCTGCTTTCCAAATGACCGGCTTGGCCACTGATGAAGGCCCCTGTTCAATTTAGCAAAGCAAAAAGGCAATCAAGGCTAAAAGCCAGTCCATTCACCGCTGGCAGCATTCAACTCCCTCTCCCCCCCCCCCCCCCCGTCTCAGGAATCCCCATCCCCCACCGCTGCAACCCTTCCACCCCTGACACCACCGCCGAGACATTTCACCGATGAGGGGCATCGGCGCGGTGACATCACCTTCTCCCGGCGCATTCACGGATTGAATCCCTTTAATGGAACCGGGCTGATTAAGGACGAAAACAATGGCCGCTAAAAGAGATTCCGATCGGCCCAGGGAAACGTTCCATCTTTCCTTTTGAGGGGGCTGACATTTAATTCATTCAGTTGTGTGCGGCCTCATCAGTCAGCACGCGGGGGATTGAAAAGCCGAGCTGTGCAGAGGTGCGCTAGGCCCGGGATCCAGAGTGCGGCCCCCGTTCTCTGCCTCGCCACAACCGCTCTTCCTCAGCAACGGGCGCGCCAATCCTCACAGAAAAGCCTGAGAATCCACTCAGAGAGAGAGAAAGAGAGAGAGAGAGAGAGAGAGCGCGGCGGCTCAAAGCAGACCGCTTCTGACAGCTACCATTCCGCCTCCCACGCCAGCTCTCACAAACAATCTAAACATGGCAAAAGTCTCCGCGCTTCCATAACGCTTGTGTTCACGCGGCATTTAAATCTGAGCAGAAATAAGGACAGAGCCGGCGCACGGAATCTGAGCCGCCCCGGAAAAATCCAACTTAGCACGAGGCGAGTTTGGACGAGTGAACACACAATGGGCCTGAGCTGAATAGCTTCTGGGCACGGCCCAGGCAGCAGTTAGGCGAACGGAGGGAGCGGCGTTATTGACAGTGACTGCACGGCCACTCCGCTGAGGAAGGCTGACTGAGTCCAGGCGGTCCTCAACAAAGAGCCGAGGAACTGTCGCTTACATTCATTACAGCTCCAGTCCCCCCCCCCCCCCCTCCCCGGCACGCACGCACGGCACGCGCCGTACACCACGCACGCACGCACAATACGCGGCTGCCCCGCCTCACCATTTCCACAGCCAAAATTCAGCATGAGAGACTTTTCAACAGCACAACACTGGCCAGACGGTGTTCTACTCAAACGGTGGAAAAAGAAAAAAGAAAAAGAAAAGAAAAGAAAATCAAGCTCAGGCCTGACAGGCTCGATACGTATTCAAACGCAGGCACGCCTCGCCCCATCCAACAGGGAGAAAAAAGCACAGCAGCGCTGCTGCAGACAGAGCCTTTCCCCACACAATGGAGTGCCGACGCCGTGATGTCACCGCACTCATTCAGTCTCATATCTTATATCGGGGGTCGCTCAGCTACTTCTTTGAGGGAGCCGGGGCTTTTTAAAATGGTGCTAATGGGCCAAAATATTTCCACACGCCGCTTACAAAAGCAGAAGTAAGTTGTATTGTGTCAAAACAGTAGAATATGCACAGCTGTCACTTTTTATTTCCTCCATTAATAGGAGGTATGCTGACACTTTACAGATGCAGGCGTGGACATGGTTAGAATTTTTGATGCACGGTCTGAATAAGTTTCTTCATAATTTTTATTCTTCTCAGCGATCTAAGAGGAGACCAACAGCGGGCTGCATTTGGCCCTCAGGCCACAAGGTGAATAAGCCGGCCTTATATTTTCAACACATTTCAGCAAATAGAAAATACACAAAACCGTAAATCCGTTCACGTGAGAATAGTTCAGATCGAGAAGCCCTACGTCACAAGAGCCTGGCTGTGGTCACGCTAGACCAGGGGGCACCAGGACCGCCTTTCGGATCGACGCCGGCAAATGTAGCGGCGGCCAATGGCGCGTCATCGCGAAGCTCTCGCTGTGTGGGACGAAGTGCGGTGTTAGGAGTGAGCTCCGTGCCACCCAAGGCTGTCAACTCTAATAGGAAAACTGTAAGGTGAACCATCTGTGAAAAATTCCCCATCACCAATATTCACTTACCCTTAATCCCCTCCACTTCTCAGTGTTCACAACACATACAAGTTATTGTCAGCAAACGTGCAGCGGCATATTTCAGCGAGACCCCGAAGAGCTAAGGTATGTGTCTATGACTCGATACGGTACAGTGAATGCTGCTAACTGCCTCGAAAATAATTTCAGCAAGCTCCAATGCAGGGCAAGTACAAGGCAGCATTTACTAAATATGCCATAAATTGTCATCAATTCAAAAATATGTCACCAATTTAAAAAATATGTCCTTTTATATTGTGATAACTGAATTCTGTGAACCACAAATGGGAGTTACTGTCTCCAGGTAGCAAGCTGGTATTTGGAAAGTCAGCTTTACCAACTACAGGCATCATTATTAAAATCTCATATTCCATCTCCCAGGAATAATAAAAGCTTATAATATCTGTGGCAGTGCGGGCCCAAACGAGGAGGAACGTCTCTTCCTCAACTGTTCACTTAATGATTCGCTATTAATCTGCCTGTAATTAAAAACAAATCTAAGTTTTAAGCTTTATGCTTTTATGACAATTGAATTAGATTAAAATGTTCATAAAATGTATCAAATTTTAAAAAATTATTATTATAATTTTTTTTTTTTTAATCTGTCAAGTTCTCATTTGCCATCACAAATTATACTGAAAAGGGCCTTTTCCAAATAGGGAAAACAATATAAGTAGCAGGATTATATATTTATTTAAGGAAGAGAAGGAAAATATGTGGAGTGGTGGTGAAAGAGAAGAACTATACAGCCCTATACAGCACAGGGCCACCGGGGCCACTGGGTTCACAGGCAGAATGACAGGCCCAGGGCTGCTGGTGTAGCACATCTCTCGCTTGGTTCTGTGAAAGAAGCGATGTGTCCAAGCTGGGACGAAAGCTGCATTAAGAGGGGCGCTTCTCCCGCTCGAGTTTTGCGGCACGGCACGGCCCGCTCCCCTCGATGCTATGGTGAGGGGGGCGCCAGATTAGCCCAGACAGGAGGAGAGGTGTCGGCGGGGAGCGTTCTGGAAGCCCTCCAGCCAGGAGCAGACAAATGAGGTGCGGAGGCAGCTTTAGTGACAGAGGAAGATCCTCCTAAAAAACACAACCCCCCCCCCCCCACTCCCCCTTCTCTTAGTCACTGGGTGTGAAGACCCTGCCTTACAGGTCACCATTTTAAAAACCCTGCTGTAACACCCACTACCTCATTGCTTCCTTTGCCAGACCCTCACAGAAAAACACTAACTGCAATATACTAAAAACAAATAGATTATCCAAATCAAAAAATATATATTGCAGCACTTTACAATATATTGCCAAACATGCAAGTTATTGCCACTTTCAGATATTGCAAAATATTTTTTGAAATACATTGCTGTGAACTATATTTATTATTGCATTTTCCAAAATGCACACACTTTTACAACATATTGCAACATATTCCATTTTCATAAAGGCAATCAGAAAGGGGTGCTTGAAGAAAAACCTGACTGGAAAGGCCTTAGAAAAATAAATAGTATAAAGAATAAGAGATATCTATGGTTAATGATCAAGATTTCTATGGTCTTGGGTGTGGATTCTTACCTGGGGGGTCCATGAAGTCGAAGTGCACCAGGTCATCGATCCCGAGCTTCTTCAACTGCAGGACCACCGAGCCCAAGTTAGACCTCAGGATCTCCGGGTAAGTGTTGTCCTGTCAGAAAGCGCAGAAAATTGAAATAAATTAGCCGGGGGCCGATTATCTTTTCACACATACTCATATGTCCAAGTGAACATAGCCTACTGACTGGAGCCTGTGAAAGGCTATTTAACTTGTTTTAAAATTCACTTTCTCACTCGGCGTGACGTGAAAGAATTACCCAGTTAAACTGAGGACTTGGCTTTCACATGGACATTTGTCAGGACGTGTCGGTTCCTCCTGTGGCGCTTATTAAAAGTGCAAGGGCTCAACGGCGGAGCACCAGATACGCCGAAAGGAAACATGCGCTAGAATTACACCCGTCTCTACAAACATTCATCACCAAATATGGACACGGGGTGAAAACGGGCCTTCCGCTAAAGCCTATGTGAGCCGACAGCATACTCGGTGCGATAGCCAGTAACTGTCACTCCAAAACAAATGAACTGTTCTCAGTATCAGGATAAACAATCATTATTTTTCCTTTTTTACCCAAATTGGGAATGTCCAATCACAATAGGGAGCTCGGCCCACTGCTACGGCATCACGTCCTCTCAGGCATGTGCAGGAAGCCACCGATTACCTACACTGTGCAGTCAAGCAGCTGAGCTGCGCAGCCATCGAACCGGGGGACTTCACTTCCCATGCTGCTGCTGAAGGCAGATGGAGAGGGTGATGTTCACGGTCGGCAGTGACCCTCCCTTCATAGTGCTGCTATGGTGAGGGTGTTGTTTGCTGTCAGCAGTGTGACCCTCTCTTCATAGTGCTGCAATGGTGATGGTGATGTTTGCGGTCAGCAGTGTGACCCTCCCTTCATAGTGCTGCAATGGTGATGGTGATGTTTGCTGTCAGCAGTGTGACCTTCCCTTCATAGTGCTGCTATGGTGAGGGTGATGTTTGCTGTCGGCAGTGACATGGTCAGGATTTGATTGTGGTCTGTGGGGCGTTTCACTGTACCGTGAGCTATTGCAGGATAAACAAGTCTGCAGTACCACACTGTGGTGCAAAATCATCCATCCTCTTTCTTTTCTCTCTCCCTCTCTCTTTCTTTCTCTCATCCTCCTTTTTCCTCAGTGACTGAGCTGTTCTTATGTCGACAAAGCGTGAAGACAAAGCCAAAAAAACACTTTTGTTTCCCAGGCTGACCGAAAACTGACATTTCATGAAACATAGATTCCCACTAAGGCTGTTGGCAAAGGGACAACAGTACATACATTCACCTAGAACACATCGTGGAGCGCGATAAAACGATGGGCCCAATGCCCACGAGGGCGGAGAGAGTGGCACTTATAAAGCCATTGCAGTCGCTCTGTCATTCATGTCCACAAGCTGTGTGTCCAGCTGCTGCCACAGGCTGGGAGAGATCACATGACACAAGTCACCAGTATCAGGAACAAACAACCCAGGGCCCCGGACAAGGGGAGAGGGTGAGTCTGATCATCCAACTATGAACATTATGGCACACAGAGATGCATCTCCACCTCAGACACATAACGTTATGCCTTCACTTACTCACAAATATACATGATCTAGCCTAGCAGCCATTTTTCTTTATTTATTTATTTATTTTTATAAAGACATGAAGTGCTTTGCATCCAGCTGAGCCACAAGCAAAAAGGGCTATGGGGTGTGGCTCTGACTGCTGGCCCGCTGTCTCTGTTGTTCAGCTGTGTGTGTGTGTGTGTGTGTGTGTGTGTGTGTGTGTGTGTGTGTGTGTGTGTGTGTGTGTGTGTGTGTGTGTGTGTGTGTGTGTGTGTGTGTGTGTGTGTGTGTGTGTGTGTTGTGTGTGTGTGTGTGTGTGTGTGTGTGTGTGTGTGTGTGTGTGTGTGTGTGTGTGTGTGTGTGTGTGTGTGTGTGTGTGCGTTAAGCCTTTTCTTACCCGTGTGAATACATCTCCTTAAGATCACAAAATGAACCCAGCGCGACCCTCAGACACCCGGTGCATTTAAACACAGAGTTCCCTTTTTAACAGAGCTGAAAGGCTGCACTTTACTTGGTATTTATATTGTAAGCCTGAATGTGACTTGAATGCTTGATGCATCTTTGTCAAGTAATTGTTAGGGAAAAGTCTCGGTTTTGTTCCCTAGGTGAGGCCAAAGGAAAGCTCCACAGAAGCAGGCAGTCGAATGTAAGGTGTTGCAGTCGTGCACAGGAACCAAGCAGTGCCGTAACCTCACGGACCCCAACCTCACTGCCAACACGAATGGCCCCCTGGCCTAACAGAAAGGCGGGGCGCTCACCTGCATCTCAGTCTTGTAGGCCTTCTCGGTGTAGAGGCGGAAACACTTCCCTGGGCGTGTCCTGCCGGCACGCCCCGCCCTCTGCTGGGCGGAGGCTTTGCTGATGGCGGTAACCAGCAGCGACTCCACCCTGATGCGCGGGTTGTACACCTGGAGGGGGAGGGGGCAGGAGACCCAGTGAGAACAGGCGACGACGCCACGGCGGCATCCGTGAGCCGTTCCGCCATTTTGATTCCAGGAGAAGTGAAAATTCCCCATCTTAAATGGCTTTCGTGTTCTCCCTCCCTCTCTTTTTGCTGGGCTTCCAAATGTCAGAAGAATAAATAAATAGCATTTCCATCTCCCGTGCTGTCAGACACATGTGAGCATTTATCTGCGGATTTTGTAGGCAACAGAAGCAGGTGATGGGAGGAGATTATGCGGAGGGGGAGGGGGGGGGGGGGGGGGGGGGGGGTGAGCAGCGTCTAAACCTTTTGCTTGGCAAATCCGGGTATCAATTACAAACACCACGCCGTCGATTGTCAGGGATGTCTCGGCGATGTTTGTCGACACCACACAACCTGCGGAAATGAGCAAAGCTGCGTTTATTTCCCGCTCACGCTGGGGTGAGGGCTGCAGACAAGCCTGCTTTCAGAAGGAAAACAAACATCACTCCACGCTCTTCATTCATTTACCGACTCATACATTTACTAATTCATTCGTAAACTCAGACGAGCGTCACAGAGATGCACTCGTTTTGAAAACGGCTGAAACAAAGGAAGGAGGAAACCTGGGTACGATGGCGGTCGGCTGAACATAGAGCTCAGTCAAAGGAAGTGTCCATACTGGAAGTGTGTTAGCGCATTACAGCTCTATGGGCAGCTCTATTCAATATGAGAGCTTTTCAAAAGAGAGAGAGCGAGCCCTAGAGGAAGGAGGAGGGGAAAATAGACTGTGTTCCAGTTCCCCAAAACATACTTTCTCAGAGGGCAAGAGCGACATATTGTGAATGAATTAAATCCAGCGGACCGCCTGTGCGGAGCGTCGCGGACGCGCGGTATAATGGAACCCAACAGAGGGGTGCTGCGACAGTTGCTGCGATAGCGCCGAATAGACCGTCTGCTGACTAAAAACGGGGCCGCTTTCAAACAGGGCACCTTGTCCAAACGCATTACCGCTCCTCACCCTGGAATAGATGCGGTTGCCCCTACGCAGAAAACCTCTCCATTTTTGAAGAAATGCCTGCTGCCTTCGCTAAAGCGCCGTCCAAATTATTTTCTGCGATCCAATTTTTTTCAATTGGGGGCCATTACGCTGATGGAGAGCCGATTTCAAAATCGGTTTACATCACCGTTCTCAATTCGTACTTTGTCAAAACCACAGCTGTTAATTTGAGATGAAAATAAAAGCCGTGGTAAATCATTACGCTAAAATGCTCTGGAGAAAAAAAACAAACCCTGTTGTATGTGAAAATCCCAAACGAATACGACGATGATTCATGTGCCTGGAGGTGAAAGCCGCACGTAGACGCATAAGCGCACCCGCTAAATTCGCCAAATTGAAATCACTCAAATGGACTGTTGGAAGAGAGCTAAAAAGCTACTTTGAAATAAGAGATAAGTTACATTAAAATTAATTAGCTTTGTGGTTAACTGCAATTATCCAAACCATGACTGCAAATTCATGTTAGTGGAATGGAACGCCGCTTTAAAAGAGAGTGATTGGAACAAAAAATAAAATTAAAAAAAGCCTTAATTTCCAAATACAATGTTCCATATACACACATACATACCGTGCCCTCCACTATTATTGGCACCCTTGGTAAAGATGAGTAAAAGGGGTTATGAAAAATTCACCATTTGGTGAATTAGCTTAATCTCACACTGAGAAAATGAGAAAAATCCAACCTTTAATTGAAGTAAATTTATTATGAGAAAGAAAAATCCCTCATCAAGAGATAATTATTTTTAACAAAACCATGTGTGCCACAATTATTGGCACCCCTGCATTTATATATAGAATAAAGTAATCATTTTAAATATTTGGTCACATATCCTTTGCATGCCATGACTTCCTGATGTCTGTGACCCAACAACATGAAGACTCTTGATATCTTATGTTCTGGTACTCTTACAAGCGTTACTGTAAAGTCTCTGCATTTGAATGGATCTCTATGGGAATTGGGGGGTGAGACTAGATTTTTGCTGTAAATGACACTGGAACAGTATGGAAACATGGTTGGCTAAATGGCTCTAAGTCATCAAGGGTCTGACGTATCAACCATCACTCTGCTGCCAGAAATACAGTAGATATGGATGGATAACTTGAAGGGTTTCTTCTCCTGACTTATTTTTTCCACAGAGTTCAAATAAGAAAATTTGTCAGGAGAAACAACCCTTTAAGTGATCCATCCATATCTACTGCATATCTGGCAGCAGAATGATGGTTTGAGGCTCGTTTGATACCACAGACCCTTGATGACTTATCCTTGCCATTTTTACAAACCATATATTCCATACTGTTCCAGCATAATTTACAGCTAAATATAGTCCCACCCCCCCAAATTCCCTTAGAGATCCATTCAAGTGCAGAGGACGTTATAGAATTGCTTGTAAGAGTACCAGAAAAATAAGATATCAAGAGTCTTTTGATGTTGTTGGGTCACAGACATCAGGAAGTCATGGCATGCAAAGGATTATGCGACCAAATATTAAAAATGATAACTTTATTCTATATATAAATGCAGGGGGTGCCAATAATTGTGGCACACCGTGGTTCTGTTAAAAAACAATTATTTCTTGATGGAGGGATTTTTTTTTCTCATAATAAATTTACTTCAATTAAAGGTTGGATTTTTTATAACCCTTTTTACTCATCTTTACCAGTAGGTGCCAATAATAGTGGAGTGCACTGTATATATGTATGGCTTGCCTCTTCAAATGGAATGAAACCTAGGCCAAACATAGTAACATACAGCTCAGAAACACATAAATCTCTGCACTGTGCTGCAGCTGATCAAGGCGCTGGAGCTACCCCGAAAACATTTACTTACGCAGAAATATTAACAGGACCCTGACAATTAATAAAATCTTTAAAAATAAATAAACAATGGCTTCTCACTCGGATTCTAAACGATGTGAGGAGAACCAGGGACTCTGAATGTCTCAGAATGCCAGATCTTTCTCCATTACGATTATCCCCTATAGTAAAGCCCCATGTGAAATGACAGCTGAATCGGCGTGCGGGAATAAAATGAGCATCATCAGCCGGTGGGTCTTTCTGTCAGCTCTAAACGAACAGCGGGAAACCGAGCGCGGTATCGCCACCCGCCAGCCGGACTCCGACAGCGGACAGTGAGGGGAGCGACGCAACCCAGAAAGCTGGGAAAAGCAGAGCGGAGCCAGAACCTGCAGTAGGGCCCGTCTTGAGGAGTTCAGCCTTTTTGTTTTTTTAACAGCACTAGTCCACACTGTTCCCATAATGGCGATTTGCCACTTTCTCTTGGAGGTCAGAAAGCGGAGGCTGAACCTTGGAATCTCTGGGGAGATCATCTGAGCGACTGGCGGTGCTGAAACGTGAGGTGGTCCCACCTGCGGTTTCAACCCAACACGTCAATCAGTCCATCACGCCTCGCCTGTAACAGGCTTGAGCGCACTGGAGCACATTTCAATACCCTTAAAAAAATAAGAAAATCATATCAACTAAGAAAAATAAATAAATAATAGAGTCGGTAGGCCTCAGCGGGCTATAAGCCAACGGGACCTCTGCATCTGTGTATTTTTTCCATTTAAACACCAATTGACCCGTTTTAATTATAGATTTTTTTTTGTGGATTTCACAGTATGGGGCCTGTGTGAGGATCAGCACTGAACACCTCCTCACTACACTGACCCGCATGATCTTGAGGTTTCGCTTCACAAAGCTCATCTGTAGCTAATGACACACAGGAGTCTAACTGACCCCGTCAATTCATCCGCATCAATCGCCGACCGCTGTGGCGTACATGCAGATGCTGCCGCCATCGAGGCCACAACCGCGAGCTGACCCTCCGCTCACCTGCCGCAGATACAAGGTTGTGTGGACCGCCCCTGTTTTTTGTGCACATCACAAAAAATACCCAATTAAGCACTTAGGCTGTACTCGGCTCAGAAAATTCCCTCGCTGTAGCCGACTCCCCGCGCCTTCTAAATTTCTTGCTTGCATCCACTGATCCAGCTGGGTATTTCACAAAGCCATCTGAGTTAAGTACAGTGTTCAAAAGCACAACTGCGGAGGCCCATTTGGGGGTTTGAACGTGAAACCTTTGGTTTTCAAGCCTCTACTTTCCCCACTGAAATCTTAAAACTTAAGCCTTAAAAGTTAAAAAAAAATTTTTTGAATGCTTCCCCTTATCGTCGGAATCGAGCTTTTTTTTTTTGGTTCAAGGATGAAATTGATAGATAAGAGCTCAGCGAGCGAGCGTACGGCTTGCCTGCAGCCGTTAAGATGCGCCGCAGGCCAGGAGAGCCCGTGCCTCTGGGGCTGTGGCCCGCTCTGGGCCCTCTGAAGCCCCGAGCCTGATCGCCACTTAAATCCCACCTTTTAACAGCCGCGTTTCTCCCCCCGCCATTCCACCGCCATTCCACCGCCGTAGTGTTTGGTTATTAATGCCGTGGATCGTATTAGGGTTTTTTCCAGCCCTTAACCTCGCGTAATACAGCCCGTGAATGAGTCATCCTGCTTCAAATTAACATTCTGCCCAGTAAAGGAGAAAGCAGCCAGCTCAATGAAAATGGCCTCCGCGGAGAGCTTGGGCGGGAGCTCTGGCCCAGGCCGGCAGAACTGAACCAAACAAGGCGGTTTGAGTGAAAATCAGCGGGCAGATAAATGACAGATTTGGTCTCTTCGATCTACGGACCCCTCAAACTAATAAGAGAGATGGCACGGGTGACATTTACTACTCAACCGGTCGTCGTCCCTTCCCCAAGTTGGGTTCCGTGTGGCCCACTCTAATTTAATATGTGCCCGTGAAACTGTCAGCGCACATATCAAAGGGATCGGGGCCTGTCATACCATTTATGAATTGGAGACACTTTCAAGACAGATCACAAAACAAAGCAGAGCATCGCCTGACACTTATTAATGTCTGGGAGCCGTCAACAGGAGCCGGCGTGCACCGCCACGGAAGCGTCGTAAATCTTAAAAACCGCTCCCCCTTTTCTTCCTCATCCAAATTAAAACCCGTACAAATTGCTTGGCGAAGCATGCGAGAAATTAACAGCGCTTAGCCACATTTAGCGACCCGCGGGTGTCGAGAAATTGCACCTTTCCGAAGCCAATGATCCACCTACCCGCGAACGATCCGGAACCAAGGTGACCAGGTACGCGGCCGAGGACGAAGAGGACGATCTCTCGCTCGGAAACGACGCAAGTGCAACCCGAGCCTACGCCGCTCTAGAATACGCGCTACGCACCGTC